>JAOTQE010001692.1:6844-23050 GCA_025631205.1 Nesometra sesokonis
GTACCATTAGGATGCAATGTTGACAATGTCAGACAGTGCTACCAGTAGCAGAGGTCCGGCGTGTAAGGTTAGGGTGGGTACCATTAGGATGCAATGTTGACAATGTCAGACAGTGTTACCAGTAGCAGAGGTCCGGCGTGTAAGGTTAGGGTGGGTACCATTGGGATGCAATGTTGACAATGTCAGACAGTGCTACCAGTAGCTGACTAAGCTTGCTAAACAGGAAAAACATTTGTTTAAAGCAAATACATAAAGCTTTCAAAGTAAACAAATAGTAAATAGTATTATTAGCTTATGAGAACTCAAGTCACTCAAGTATGTATATGACATTACAAGTCAACTTGTTTCACCAAAAATAACATACTTTATACATTATCCGAAAGGTTCACTAATCAACTTAATGATGACATTATTTATTTCAAAATATTAAATCCTGTCACGATGGTGTATATTTGATTGCTTGGAGTATGCATTTATACTTTCTTACACAATATCTTTTTATAGATTAGTAATAATTTTAACAAATCCCTGGATGAAAAGTGTCAATTCTTGTTTAGGCGAAAATTTTTCATCCATTAGGCCTAAGGATTTGTCTTAATCATAAATTATGATATCCAAAGTGTTTTAGCATTTTTAATATTCGTTAGTATTAGACATGGTGTGCTGCTAATGCCTTTCAACTCGGTCAATTGCTTAGGTCACTAAACTACATACTTCACCCTTGTTTGTATGATTGATACTGAAATTGGTGTTATTTCAGTATGTAGTAAACCACAAATATAACATTTTATACACCATTAAACATGAACAGTTATATGTCACAATGTTTTTATATCAAAGGAAAATTTAGCATTATTAATGTAAAAACATATATATACACCTACCAGTAATAAATTTAGTTTCAAACTAGTTTTAGATAAAGTTGTAAAATTGCAATATTGTGGTTTCTTTATTACATAGTTTTAAGAGATATTTTTACCTTTACAACTGCTTGTATTCAATAGATCACCTAAGACCTAACATATTACCATTAAATGTATTTCCCTAGTTTTTCTGGAAGTGTGCACTGTATATTATTATTACCGGTTTATGCAGTGAAAAATAATGACGACAAAGTTTTTTGTTCTGCACAGAGCCGGCCAGAATTCTCTGGAATGTGATAAGATGAATTTCTTCAAGATTTTTGAAAATATGTAATTAAAAGGTGTGAATGCATAATAATGTGTAATAACTGTAGTATTTGAATTCATTTACTGATTTATGCATTGTTGACTGACTGTTATGTATTTCCTGAAGAGTTTTGGAAACATTGTATGGGCCTATGACAGATGATTAGATAATTTAAGTACTTGTAATTAAATACTCTTGATATTTATTTGTCTCTTTATAAATTTAGGTTTCATTTTATGAACTACACCTAACATGTCTTAATTGATTTTATTTTTGATTTATTTGATGGCTAGCAGATTTCTATTTTTCATTGTACTAATTTGTGTATTGTCAAGGACTTGATCGTCAATTGATTGCCTGCCAATAACTACAGTACATGTATTGCTCAATATAAATTATTGCAATCATCATTGAAGGAAAAGACTATTAAATCGTTTACTCTCTTGGTTTTTCTTCTTGATTTATCACTTATTTTATACAAATAAAACAGCAGTATCTGTAAAAGATTTGTTTTGTAAATTGATGCCTAAAGCTCACACAATCACTGGACAACAAAAAAATGTTATAAAATGTTGCATGGCAAGCAATTGACCTTTTGCCAATTTTGTTGTCATTTTCAAAATTTAGGATATTGTAAAAGATAGAATGTTGTGTATGAGCAGGCATAAAGTTGCTGAAGTAGGATTGAACTTGTTCAATATTCAAAATAAAATAATACTTAAATAATATAAGTATTAAGTATATAATGGACGTATTCATAAGCTTGGTTTTAAAGTTATGATAATAATAACACCATACATTTTGTTTGTTGACTTTTAGCTTCATACTTTGTCATGAGATGAATATTTGCAAATATGCATTCAACATCAGTTATGTAAAAATGTTATATGTACAACATATCACATTATTCAATTCATATTAAAGATATAAAATGGGATTTAAGATTTATTTGCTGTATAAGCCAGCAAGGGCTATTATCCACCAAAATACAATATATTAAATCCTAATTATAAATGTACCAAATACAGTACAATATCAACTAGGCCTATTAATAACCCAGGGCAATTTCCATGTCAATAAGAGTATGTAGGATAGGATCAAGAAAGAGATTGTAGGATAAGTTTAAGTTTAAAATGAAAAGAATGAAGAAAGGAAACAAGATGCCCTTCTTGAAAAGGGAGGAAAGCCACATTGCGAGATTTCCGCAAGGAGATAGAAGATCGACGAGGTGAAAGAGATGAATATAAGGGATATTCATATGATTTCGCTATTTTGGAAAAGAATGGAAGTTAGTAGTTTATAGAGCATGATTGTATTAAATTTGGCAGACTTTATTATTACATAGGTCACTAGTTTCACAAATATTATGACCTGCAATTTTAAACAGTGTTTAACAAAGGACCTAGTAAAGATGCATCATGGATTAGCTAATAATTTGCATAATTATATGTTCAACAATACCACAGATATTATTAATCCTGTCTAGTTTATATGAGATATATTCAAGGATACTCATTCATTTTCACACATCTAGTAAATTCTATAGTTATAATCTTCTGGGTTGGTATATTTATTTCACCAACGGGTGGTTATTTCCATTATTCATATTAACACAATGGCCAATTATTTCTAAGTTAATCTCTCTGGTTGTCTACATACTTTAATCATGTCCATGGCTTTATCCTTAGGCATATATCTATATTTATTATCTCAGAGAATTGAATTTAATTTAACTTAATACAAGGACACATATGCAAACAATATCTAGTACACTTGGTTATACCTTTGCTTGTACCTGTTTTTTCTCTTACGTTTGCATTTGTTAGAAGCCATGAGGTTTACTAGGAATGGTATTTCTGTCTATTAAGTGATCAACTTAAGATATAATTTAATACTATTTAGTTAAAATTATATCAGCAAAAATATTGAATTTAAAATTGAAACAGAGTAAATCAGTACATTAATTGCCATAGTTATTTTTGTGGGTAAGTTTTGTGTGCATACTCTATAGTCAACTCTATTAAAACCACCTGGAAACTATGCTTCGGCCTAAACTGCCAAAATCATGGAACCAAAGTGAAATGGACAGCTTTACCTTCCCTATACCAAACTGTGTACTTTAAAAAAAACCCAGAATTTTTACATTCTGCTATTATATAAGAATTGTTAATCAATAGAAAAATATAATGAATAATAGCCAAATTCTCATTATTATAGATATATAATAAACCAGTTTAAACGTTTTGAATTGCATAATTATTTACAACCAATTTTACTAGGTTCTGTAATATAATTTAGCATTTAATTATGCCATTAGTAATCTTTTCAAAGCTAATAATCTGTCTAAATATACTGGAGCAAATTACACTTCTCATGGTCAAGTTATCTTCTTGAAAAATGTCAAGTTTCACCATTAGTAGTGTGCTTAAGGATATTCTGCCATCTTCAAAAACCACAAAGAAGCATGGTCTGCAAAGTACTTACAATTTTTCTTACATCAATAACTCTAGATGATTTTTGTGTGCTGACAATTTCACCATATTCAACATCAAGCAGAGAAATGTGGTCAATACCTAGTTATTGTTAGTCTTTGCAAGCCCCAAAATGATGTTTAGAGCAATTTAAACATTTTCAACAACTAGCAGAGAAGTGTGTTCTGCCAATTATTTAATTATTGTTATGAATTGCAAGCCTCTGATACTTTTTACGGCAAGTCACCATCTTCAAAATAAAGCAGAGAAGTGTGCTCAGCCAAGTACTCAATTATTATTATACATTGCAAGCCCAGATAATTTTTACATCATTTTCACCATCTTATACATCAAGCAGAGAAGCGTAGTGCACCAAGTGCTTTCATTTTACCCATGAACAGCAGCAAATGAGTTGTACGCTAATTGCTCGTGCCTCAAGAGTTGGTAGATGTTTTTGGGACCATCAAAACACTTGAGTTGAAGAGGCTGTTGGAACGACTTAAAGGTATAGATCAAGTGCCTTGATAAATCACCTTTAATCACTTTTGAGCATTAAATTCATCTTTATCTCAGCTAAAATCTATCATACTTATTTTATTTTTTTAATTAAAATTTATTTTACATTAAAGAAGAAACACTCTTATGAAATTGGAAAATGTTCATAAGGCCAAATAATCCTCACCGACCTTCTCAATTTCTAGCCAATTACAGAATAAAAATTTGTAGGAAATGTTTGTAAATTTGGATTCCCAATTACATTATTTGTTGGTGAAATCTATTTTGCATTATTACTATTAGATTGGTATTTGGTTATTTTGTTTGGAAATCCTAAAAATGTTATAGTCAAAATAAAGTCATTGACATGATGTAAATCTATAGTGTCATTGACTGCGCAAGAATATACTGAAATATACTGAATATACTGCATTAAGAAAAAAATAAATCTTTCCCCTCTGTAACAAGTATTTTTTATTTGGCCTAAATTTTGAGATCTGAGCAAGAAAATATGAATTTACATGTAAGAGTAATGGTTTAACCCTATTTGTTTTGTTCTTCTAAAAAGTTTTATAGGAGAAATGCTCTATTTTATTGAAGGTTATTTTTATTTACACTTTTAAATAACTAATTCTACATATATTGCTAGGACATTTATTATTTTGAGTTATGAATAGTAAGCTTATGAAGTCATAATACATTACATGAGTGGCGCTGTAGCTTGGTGGTTAGCATGCTTGCCTTCCAATCCCGAGGTCCTGGGTTCGAACCTGGCTGAACGCTAGGTTGGTTTCGCACGACTTAACACCGCCACTCCCCAAGCCTCACAATGAGACTTGGTTTAGAAAGCATGGCGTAGTTCTCATCCTGTAAGTGGCGAGTAGACTTGCTGTTGGATGTGACACGAAATAAAAAAAATAAAAAAATTAAAAAAAAATAATGGGATACTTATAATTAATTATATGAAGCAGAGTGGCATTTAGTTCAGTTGGTTTAGCTGAACTGTGACCCGCTGATCCATGGTTTGATTGAACACCACTCTACTATCTATGTATTCATCTGAAGGGTCGAAAGACAAGTTACTAGCACATCAGACATTAAGCCGTTGGTTCCGTGTACAACATGGGTCATGTGCACTTCCGGTGTACTGCCCAATCACCACCAGGAGGACCCCACTGGAAATAAGTCCACTTCAGACTTTCGTGGGTTATCCTTGATGTTCCACAAAATCTCATTTTAAAAACGGCTCCAACTACCATTCACTGGTTTATGACGTTTTCAAAACAACCTTCATAAAATCTGAAAAAAAAAATTTAACGACTGTAGACGTCAAGTAGATATTAGTGCTAAACACATACCGGTATTCATATTTATTGTAGTGTTGTAATTATTTTAGTATATTTGTGTGAAAACTCCTATGTGTTCCATAGCAAATGTCTTTGTTTCTCAATTTCTACTAATTGAATGCAGTCAGGATTAGGTGCTTTGGTGGTTGATTTATAGTAATAAATCCTTATAATTCTCTGGACTAACATAAATGGCATCCAGATATAGCCATAGGTGTGTGTTTGTGTTGCAGGGATAAATCATTCCTGACAGACTATGGAGCCTGTTAATAATATGTATGTGGGTTGTTTTCTGTATAAGTATGACTGTTTAGCAAGTTTAATGTAATAGGTACTCCTGCCAAGGTATATTCATAATTTTGTGAACAGTCTGTCCAGATTATTCATCTTTACCGTAGGAATAAGTGGTAATTCAACCGGTGCGAACAGGCCGAAATAGAACTACATGATGATCAGGAAACTCTGTGTAGCCTGTTGTGGGTAAAGAATTACATAATATTTAGGAAACCCACTGTAGCCTACTATGGGTAAACAACTAGGCCTACATCCTAATGTTTAGGAAGCCCCATGTAGCCTATGGGTAGAAAACTACATAATGTTTAGGAAGCCCACAGCCTATTTGAAAAAAACATAATTATGAGTAGAATATGATCTAAGTTTTTTTTTCATGTAGTTTTTATAAACAATCCATTAGAATTAGTGCCCTTCTAAAAGTGCCAAAAGTTAGGTAAATGTTAAATGCAACATAACATTTTCACATAAAAATTACCAGGTTTTTAATATTACTATTCCTATTTACGTTTCATAGATCACAACCAACATATTCTGTCTCTAATCCTATGTTCAAATATGCAAACACTTAGCCAGCATGTGATGTGCATTTTAATGGTTGTTTTGTATATACAACTTATCTCCGCTAACGCTAGGGTCAAATTTTCCTTCGCCAGACTGGCGAAAGATGGCCGATTTTTTTTGCCAAATAACAAAATCTTTAGCCAAATTTTAAATACGATAAAAACTCATAGAAATTGTCAAATTCGTCGGCGAATACATATTACATGTATATGTTGTTGTGTGTTACGATTATACTTTATATTCATTAAATAAACTGTGGTTAAATGTCCCTCAAAATCCATCAACATATCGACACATGTGCCGCCATATTTCGCTATTCAACATGCCTAAGGCCTAGCCTGACAGAAACGGATCACAGACGGTTGCTAGGCCTAAAAATGGTGTCAAATTAGCGAAAATGTGATATGCGAATTGTTTGTCTGGTATGAATGAAACAGATCTTACTTTGTGAATTAAAATGCGAAAAAATACGATCGTACATCCGGTAATTCGTACATCCGATGTCCACATGTTTACAAAATCCGGCAGTGGCCACAAAGCATAAAAATATAATATGCCTAATTAGCGCCCTCATCACTTTTCTAAAAATACGTCGCTTTTTATCGGAATTTGAATAAATGTTTGTAGAAAATTCTTATTTGCAATAAAACATTATCGGGACGAACATAATTAGAGTGTGAACACATGTTTGTGTTAAACTTATAAGGTTAACGTAAATCTAAATAATTTGACATGAATTATTACCCGTAATTATACCACGTGACGAATTCCCCATGTGACAGGCCGCTATTTTCCCCTCGAGCTGTATTCAGTCCGTAGAATAATATCGGAATTTTAAACAATGAAAATGTTTATAGAAAGTTATTATTTGCGATAAAATATTTGTTTAATTATAAACATGTTAATGTTAAATAATTTGACGTGAATAATAGCACATAATTATACCACGTCACTGGCCGATGAAGCGTGCTGTCTCAATCCGATCCAGTTACCGATACTAGCTACCTGGCTATTCCGCGCGATACTGTAGTTGGAAAGCCCATAGGCTAGACTTTTGAATAAAAATGTTTATAGAAAGTTCTTAATTGCAATAAAATATTATCGAACATATTTAGAGTGTGAACAAATGTTTATATTTAATTAAAAGCGTATAATTTTAAAGAATTTGACGAGATTATACCATGTGACAGGCCGCTCATGCATGCTCTATGCAGGCTCGCTCGAGTTACCGCTGTGCAGATAAAACGTGCTAATGTACTGTAGTTGGAAAAAACCCTGTCAGCGAGGATGCTACACGGAGTAGGCCTATCATTCGTATCGTGATTTATGTTGTCTGGCGATGGATCGCGATGGTTATGTTGATCGATAGCCTAGCCTGGCTGACGAAAAGTTGACGAAATTTAACCCATTTTTGGAAAGTTTCGTTTTCGCCAATTAGGCGAAGGAGGGCATTTTTATTTGCGCCAAATGAGAATTCCAGTAGCAATTGGCGACTCGGCGAACAGCTAGCGTTAGCGTAGCTTATTCTAAATGTTTACCTACACAATTAGATATTGACCATTTCTGTTCTGGTGTTACCGTCCTTAAGCCATCTTGACTCTTAAAATTGAAAAGATGCTTACACAGGCCTTGTGCTAAGTAGGTCTTCTAATCTTGAGTTGTTTGGTTGTTGTCCCAGCAACTTCTTAAACAAATTGTCCATTTACCTTTATTACCTTGACATTCACATTGGGTTTGTGATAGTTGTTTCAGTTTTCAACACAGGCACACACTTAACAAGAAAAATATCGAGACTTAAAAACAAAACTTCATTCTTAAAAATATTTGTTTTCGTTGATCAATGTATATCACCTTTGTGGGATTTTAAACGTTTTGCCGTCATTAAGTCTTTGGTCATAAATATGAAAAAAAGACATTTTTGATGTAATATAGCATAGGCCTATTATGAAATATAATATTTGCAACTAAATGAACTTAACAATATAAGGTTGTTTTTAAAAATTATTAATAATCACTAATTATCCTTTAAAATGTGATGAAGATGCCAAGTAATTGGTTAAAGTCAACCTTTTACAAATGTTAGTTTCAATCATTCAAATTAAGTACATTTTTGTTAAAGTTGTGTTTATGCTGATTTTTTTTTAAGTTACAACAGTTATTTTAGCAAGGGTGTATACTCAACAGATTATTTAAACAGAAAATCAGGTGGATTTTTTAAACAAATAGATTGAATAGTGAATGTTTATTATCTGTTTAATTAGTTTTGTTCAATATTTTCTTTATTGAACCTAAATCTAAAACTTCATTTAATGATATCACCATGTCTAATTGTCAGCTCAATAATAGGTTCTGAAGCCGTCATAATTGTAAATAATCCATTTCAATTAGTTGTTATAAGTGTAATTAATATTTTGAGTATCAGATGGCAACACGGCATTTGTTTTTTGAAGAAATCTATCTTCTCATTTTTTCATTTTTGTTTCTTTGAAAACCATTAAAAGATTGATTATCCTATTATTTATTTTACACCCATTAAAATTTGTGGTTATATTGAAGGTCATTGATACCCTACAGGGTTGACAGCGTTTTATTTTGACTAATGTCTAGGCCCGGAGGGGCGCAAATATAACATATAGTTTGTAAGGCAAGGTACACATTTACAGCTGTTGTTGAACTATCATTTAACCTATAAATTTTTGTGGCATAATGTTCCAAATACAAAAAAAATGAGTAATAGTAAAAAAACACATTGTGAGTATATTATTATGCGATATTTAGATTATAGTTTTTATTTTAATAATAATCAGGCCTAATATTATACATGTAGATCCCTGTTCCACAAACTATGGATCAAGACCCAAATTTGGGCCGCAAGACATATTGGCAGCTAAACTAATAGGTCGCTGATTATTTTCTATGGCTACAAATTCACATTTGGTTAAAATATAGCCAGATTATGCTATGGTTACAATTCTGAAAATTTTGGGTGTGTGTGTGTGTGCCTGTCTGTCTGTTTGTCAGCTCAAACTTCTGGCCCAAATTCAAAGTTTCATACATCATATTTGTCTTAATAGAAATATTAATATAATTTTTTTATGGGTCTACAGTATACAATTATAGTAGTATTATAATTAACTATATATTAACAGGAGTTTGACAGTTGTGAAAGTGCATGTTGATAAATTAGTTATTATATTAAACTTTGCTATTTTATGAACTTACAATAGTATGCAGCAAGGTAGAGGGTAGGGGTAGAGCATGTCACAGTGGTGGTGAATGTCTATTGCATATCATGGTAAAACTAATAGAGTTACAAAGACAAAATGCGATTGACGGTAAGATTTACCCTGGCAGTATGAGTTAAAGCATGTACCAGATATAGTTCTGGATCTGACTAATTTTGACAAATGCCACCAATACTAATACTGTAGTTCATGTACTTTCTCTTTTACAACGTAATTTCCCACGAGGTGATTTTATTCGTGCGAGTCGCAAAATTTTGCTTATAGGCATGCGCAGTTTCTTTTGCAATTACAAAGTTTTTTCTGCGCATGCCCGTAAGCAAACATTGTGCATGCGCAGTTTAATTTTCAACTACAAGTTTCTTACTGCGCATGCCCGTGAGCGAAAATTTGTGGTTGATTCGTAGGCGAATAAATTTGCCTAGTGGAAATCAGTGACGGCCATTTTTTTACATAATTGCATGATGTTGTCATTTGCAATTTATTCATTTTATACATTTGTTTTATGAAATAAAATTTTTGTGATGTGTAGAATTGAGTGAATAAAAGAGTCAGAAAGACCATGGAAGATAAAAAAAAATAATAGGCCTAGGCCCCTAAATATAGGCCTACTGTAAATATTTCGGTTTGAAACATAAATGGGGAATAACGGTTGAAGACGATCGAGATTGCCGTCATAGTGTGACTGGATGATTAGCCCAGCTCGACAATCATTTAAAAATCATCACAAACATCGCATTTTGAGTAAATTATAAAACCAACATTATATAAAATTATTAAATTATACATTTCTGTAGAAATATGGAAGAAGAAATTCTTATATTATGCCATAAAATTAGCAAATGTATAAACAGATACGCTAGGCCGGGTGCCGATCACAAACGTTCGAGCCTATGTACACAGGGTGAGATGTGATGTGCGCTAGCGGGTGGTACTAGACGAGCGGGACCGAGAATTAATTTTGTTGCCCAAATTGATGTTTACAAAGTTTTTTTTTATAGTTATTTCTTCAGAGGTTTTTGGAATTTGACTTATGGATTAGTTTAGACCGATTTGGCACGTAAAATACGTTCGAGTTTGATTTTTATTCGACTTTGATTTATTCGACATAGAGTAAATATTAACCATTGCAAGAATAGGGAAAACAAAGTGGCATGAAAATAAATTCGACTTGGACGAATACTCGACTTATGCACAATCGACTTAGGCGAGTTTGACTGTAAATGTATATCTATTGGAAGTTATTTAAAAAAAAAAACAAGTAGGCCTATATTGTTTAATATAAATTTTATTTTATCATTTTCCCCCTTTGACAATAAAAACAAGTAATGTGTTTGGTAATTACCAGTGACGATATAAAGTATTATATGCAGTAGTACACCAAGATTAATGGAGATTCTCTTGGGAAATACAATTGTCTTACGATCCCGTGTAGTGTTACTAGGTCTATTTCATGTTGTATCATTTATAAGATTCTTCTTACCATCATTCAAATTTCTTGATCAGGGGATCAAAGCATATGTACTAAAGTCTACATTACTTCTCGCCAGAAATATTGGTACTTAATCCACCTAAAAACCTGGATAAACCCTCGAAGACAATTTTATCCCACCTCATTTGCTGGGCTAAGTTAGCTCAGTCAGCAATTACTCCACCGGGAGTCTTTGCGCAGACCTCAAGAGGTATATCTCATGGTTTACGAGCGATCCCTCAGTGCGAAATGCCATTTAAAGTGCCGTATCAATTATTCCGCTTGTCATTTATGGAAAGAATATGCTCCCCTCTTGTCTCCTAAAATCTAGCAAATTTATGCTGGAAAGGACGCATAAACCAAACAAGTATCAGAATGACATATGCTAGCATTAGAGAAGGATAAACACACACTTGTACTGGCATTAAAGGATGGAGTAGTTGAACCTTACTGACACCCATTCTCCTTCTTTTATTTACATTTTATTTGTGTGATTCAATCATGGATTAAACTGTCAGTAAAGAATAACTGCTGGGTATTCATAACTGCAGATTATACAATGCCCATTTTATCTGCACTCTACAATTTACGAATAACGGATCCAATTTTCAGTTAATTTTACTGCACATAAAATATTTAAATGCAGTAGGATTTAGATGGTTTAATAGTCGCCTATTTGTACTAAATGACTGCCAAGTCTATTATCTTGATATCGCATGAAAATTATGTCTTACGACATTTGATTTATGAAACATGTTTTGTGTTAATCATATTGATTTCAATTTTCTCAGCTTCGATTCTGTTTTTTAAGCAGTAGAAAATAAATGTATGTCTACTTAAATTATCTTAAATTTTGATGTCTGTAAAATGTTTCTTCGTGAAAAGTATGTTATTTGGAAAATTATTTTAATATGGTTTAAAATCAATAAGTTTAAAATCAGTAAACGCTGACCATAATAATGATGATAATAATGTTATGAGGATTTTGATTTAAGCTAACAGAATGTGTATTGAACTAAAAATCCAAATATAAACACAAAAATATTCACCTCATTTAATTTAATGAAAGTGATTTATATTGGTTCAAATTTGATACAAAATCATTTCACTGACATAGTTTATTTTATCTACGTTATATATCGCCACCTACTCACTTTTCTTATTTGTCTTCCTTTAAGACAGTTGGTTTTTATCAGAAATGTGTATTGCTGTAAAGATTAATTTATATTTTTATACTCATACAGTTTATACTAGCATCCGATCCAATAGAGAAATCTGTGCCGATTCTATCCTTATTCCTCCCATCCTTAGTGATACAATCAGATTATTTATTTTGACATTCTAATATCAGAGATTATTTGAAACCATTATTAAAAATTAAAGGAATTATGGCAAATATGAAGTGTATAAGATTGCATGGTTTCTTCGTGGGTCTAGTCTGTAATATAGCCGACTACAACTGGCCAACTATGCAACATTGTCATATCCAATTTAGTATATAGCTTTGAAATGCTAGATTATCGGTATACATTGCCAATAATATATAACGAATCCTGCGTTGGCATATTGAGTGATGGTCTCGGGTTTCTGTATTCGAATATGACGTTGCACTTGAGAAATTGGCAATGACAAGAAGAGAAATATTACTATCTATCTATTAATGATGTTTGAATGGAAATAAATGTACGATGAATGCGGTCATTAGTTTTAATTCATCCTCATTGTGGAGCAATGGTATTGAGAGCATGGATTATATTTTGTTATATTTTTGCTGCGTTTTTGTATGTATTGTTAGCCTGTATTTTTATGTTTGTGTGTGGGCTTTGTGTAAATGTGTGTTGTATTTTACATTGTCTGTAAAGTATATAATGTTAAGTCCAGATTGCATTAAGTTATGTATGGTTTTTAAAAGCTCACCATAATTCTGGGATGGAGAAAAACAGCTGTGTGTGTGGAATATTTCACCATTTTTCCAAGACATATTTACTTAGTTCAGGTTTTTACTATATAGATGTTTTTTTCTTAGGTCAGTATTAGATTAAAAAATAATGAAGCAAATAACAAAAAAAAGATACTTAGTAGGCCTTTTGCCTGCCCTCCGTATAGGCTATTAATTCCATTTAGACCTGCTCTGAGGCTGGTAGCACACAATTCTAGACCTAGCAATTAGCAATGGTAAACGCATCTTTTCATTTGTCGGGCTTACAAATAATGCCAGATTTCAGAGATAATATTTATTAAAAGTGAGAATGATATTTTGAGGTTGAGAAATTATTAATTTCATGACAGTGAGCCTAGGCCTAAGGATATTCGTAAATTTTGATATAGCCTAGCCAGAGCCTATAGATTGTAAACGAAACATTGGCCGAATGTTGAAGATCAAAATTCCAGATTTCAATGTCAAAATAATTAAAAATCAAAATAATCACAACTTGTAATACAAAATTATGAACAATAAAAATGTTATGACAGTTTAGTTGTATACAACACACTTTCAATGAAACCTATGCTACCACCCGGATATCGTTCGTTCTGCCATGCTGTGCTTGGCATGGCTTAATTATGGTAAAATCATCATTATCATGCCGTTAAATTAATTTTTTAATTTAAATGGCTGGTTTATCGTCGATATTAAGAAGTACCATTGCTAAAATGTGCTTTTCTTTTGAATGCGATTGCAAAAAACTTGAGGTTATAAATGATCTCTAGCAAGTGAATCCAACCAGCTCGTCCCAAAATCGAGAGCTCTTCGTTTATGGGTAATGGTGACGTAATTATCACCAGGATGTTGGACAAAATTGATTTCACTGAGAAAAATATGTTGCAATGCGGGCAGATTGAAGGACACTCATAAAAACACTGATTAATTTTAATCAATATTTTGTGTGTTTTCAGTAGAAACGGCCCCTTTGTCTTCCACACAAATAAATTCATTTACTTATGTGTTACACTCCACACAAAAATCAAATTCTGTTTTCATAATAATATTTTTTTTTGTCTACAATTGCAGTAATAAAATGACATAAATAAGAGAGATCAGTATTATATTTATAAAGTTTAAAACAGTATGGTAAATATTCAGATTTTCTTTTTGATGAATTTTGATAGGAATGCCCCTTTAATTTATGACATTGTCATCCTGTAAGTACTGAACAGTGATATGACACAAATACAATTTATTCTTTAGTCTATGTAGTTTAGCTATGGTAATTTCAAGGATCATTTAAGGTATTAATGTTAATTGGTGCCTGTTTATATTTAGAATAGAATTTTAATCATCAAGAGCAAGATTGTAAATATACATTGAGGGATACAACACAGGTAATAATACCGCAAACATCTACAGGTTACCTAGAATTTTAATAAGGCAACATTTAAATAAATACTAAATCTACTGAATTGACAAAATTTCTGTATAGTTTATTAAAACTAACAAAACAATTACTGAAAGACAATTAGGAACCTATCAGGCAGATCAAGAATAGCCTGGTTAAGTGGTCGTTAAGAATGGCTACAGTTAATTGCATTCACTTCTTTTATTCTAATCTTGAACAGAATGACAAATATGGTTGTCCATCTAAATGACTATAGTGAACAAGCAGGGAAATAAGTGAAGTCGACATCCGCACACGTGAAAGCATTCGCTGAGGAAGGTCATACAATGCCCTATTTCAAATAATATATACTCTGAAATCGGAGATTAGTTAAGATTATACTTAATGGCAAGAAAAAAACATCAGATGAAATATAAATTGAAGGTGTGTTTTTTTATGGAATGTTAGTTGGACAGATTAAGGGAACATGTGAATGTACACCAGATATTTTGCGACCTACAATGTACAAAATATTATATGTTATTGTTATTTTTATTTTTTTTTTATTATTGCATTTAGTGTAGTGTTCAATATTGTAAATATACTGTTTTCTGGCACTGTACATATTATGTTGACAGAATAAATTATAGTCAAAAATTTTGGAATTAATGTGGAAGCAGTTGGTGCAGCGGTGAGTTCGATGCTTACTCTGGTCAGCTGTTTGTGTTCCTAGGCAAGACACTTTATCCACGTTTCGTCTCTCCACCCAGGAGTATAAATGGATACCTGGGATGTACAAATGCCATGTGCGCTGATTACATTTGCAACATTGTGGAGTGGACTTTGTTCTATAGGCATTTGTTCCAGTGACTGAGGGTAATAATTGTGAAGCGCTTAGAGGCCTTTGCAATAAGCGCTATATAAATGGCATATACTATTATTATTGAAATAGCTCAATACTGGTAGGTAATATGAAAGAAATATCAAAGAGGTACGGTAGGCCTATTCTTTACTAGTATAATATTGTTATTTTTAAAATATTCATTTTCAAAATTCAATTAACATGATTTTGTTTTAATTAGCATAAGGCCTAAGTATTTTAGAAGTATTGACAGCAATATTTTAATTTGAATTCATACAATATAGGCCTACTTTAGTCGTATAGCATTTCCAGACTATTTCTTGGTTAAAATTAATAAAATTAATTGTTTTGTAAAGAAATTTGTAGTTATTTCCTTAAGCAGCTATTTGTCGATGTCCGATATTATATTCTCCATCAAAACATTTAAACTGCACTGATTGGTTGTAAGAGCGCCACGTGATTAAAAATATTCCTACTATTCAAGCTTGCTGACGTCACTTTGCGAAATATGTTAGTATTTATAAAGTGACGTCACTTTTATGACGTCACTTTCCGGCATAGTAAAATACTATTTAGCAAAGTGACGTCACTGACAATTGTGATGTTTACCATGTGTTTTCACAGTAACAAGCGAGCCAAGGCTAGGCCCCCTAGCCTAGGCACTCCCATCAGTTATCTGACGACGATAGGCCTATAGGGCCTAGGCCTAGAAAAATGTATCCGAAGTAGACATTGGAAACAATAAAATATGGTATGTCCGTTTTCCGAGAATTTTGTATAGAGATTGTGGAGTAAAGTTTGAGGATGTATGAAGGACCCGTGCCTAGGTAGAAGGCCCAGGCCTCGATCGCACCGCCACCCTGAGCCGCGTGAAAGGTAGGCAAACCTAGGCCTAAAGTTAAACCTAGCCTAAGCCCTTTGTCTTGTTTGATGTAGAATATAAAACAAATATACGTTGCCAAATTTCGAGTTGCTAGTTA
>JAOTQE010001693.1:0-11409 GCA_025631205.1 Nesometra sesokonis
AACAGAAGGATGCTGTTCTTTGCCGTGGAACATAGCGTGAGCGTACAGCCCTTTGATCCATAACTCTTGTACCGACAGACAAATTTTGCTCCAGACGTTAAAAATTAGACTACCAACACCATATGTTTGCTGGTGGCGGATACATTTTGATTATTTTTGATAACATCCAATTTGTATTATTTCTTGATTTTTACAATCCTTCGACACCACTGAAAACAAAAAACAATAGCCCATTAGATAACAAAATAATGTGAATTTAAATTAAGATTTTTTGGATAAATTTTCATTCTTGTTTAACATTATATAGCATTTTTGACAATGACGTACCAAATGAGCGTTGTTGTAGTAATAACAAATCAAATATTCTTTTTAGCGTTGGGGTTCCCATAAGTGACTTCGAGTGACTCCATTCCCTTTTTTGCAGTTTATTAAACATAACTTTTTAGCAAATAAATTCCCGAAACTGATACAATAAGCACGACATCGAACAAAATACTTGGAAACGCGATAACACGCTAAACTTTTATCACGCGTTGCTATCCCTACGCGACTATTCATGATACACGCAGTGCATTTAGCGTCAGCGCGATTATGAATTGTTCTTTAATAGAAGATTATTGCCTCGGTTGTTAAGTAAGTCGCGTACAATCTCTAGTTCTATACGAACATTACGCATTTGTCATTACAAGAGTCATAACTTTTGAAGTCGTGAGTTCAGCGTCCTTCTGTTTGATTGCCTTGATTAGAATAATATCCCTTTTACACTGCAGAACGAAAAACAATTCCGGGACGATCCCGCAATGATTGCGAAACGAGTTTCCGTTTACACCGGATCAGTTATTGCGGGGTAAACCCCGTTTAACTACAGCGAATCTGTTTACACTGCTCTAACCGTCGAGTCCCGATTGTTCAGGAATGTTTTTTTGTCATAATAGCGCCCCCAAACACGTAGTTAAAGATTTAAAACAATTCAAGTTGTTATTAATGGTACTTCAAACTTACACAGATAACAGTTAAAATTACATATTTTTTTCAGTGAAATAGTATATTACAATCATATATATTATAAAACTAACATACAGAATTCACCCCACAATTGACTTTTTACGCTGTTTACACTGCAAATCGATCCCGCAATTATTCGTCCCGGGACGCACAATTGCGGGACGATTCCGCAATTGTGTTGGCAGTGTAAAAGGGGTATTTATGAACAAGTCTTGTGATAAATTGCATTCTAAAATATTATCAAAACACTACATTAAAATGAGAGAATCAAAAACATCAAGATAAAAAATGTTAAAATCAAGATATTGAATTTAAAATATCAAAACTAAAACATTAAAATCAGACATCTAATTAAAACATTTTAAAAGATTCAAGGTTTAATCGTTAAAACAACAAGTAAACATTTATCTTGTATGATAGTAGAATGTTTAAACTGTATGTTTTTAAGATAAATAGATTTAACAATTTCCATTTTCATGTTTCTGCCTATTGTGGAAAACTAGTTTTATGGCTTATGACTTGGCTCTACCACAATTGTTGAAAAGTTAATACTGTTCTTTGCAAATATAACTTGTATGTAACATGCATGAGATAGCGTTTTGAAATGAAACTGTTTGATTAATTCATAAAATGTTTTATTAATTCATAAAATACAGCAATGCACCAAGGTTTAGTCCACGCTATCATTTTTTTTGAAAATGAACTTTGATAGCCAAATTTGGTAATGATGAAATGTCATCATGACCATATATAGGCATAGCAAAGTTTTTTGTGAAATATAATTTGATAGTGTGGACTGAACATCTCAGAACTGAAGATCATCGAGATAAGAATACTCGTTGCAAAATTTGATAAATAATTCAATACTTGATTAATTCCTATAAATAGGATTTTGTTTTTTGTATTGGGTGTGCGATATACTGTCTTTTGTATGTTGCAAAGGAAGGTCATAATTCTGTTTTTGATGGTTTGGGCGTGGAATGGTGTATACCATTTGTTTTTTTATGTTGCAAGGGAAGTACAATAATTTAATTTCAATTAAATTATAATGGCAAATGATACATGACTAAGAATTTCAGGCACGCATAGCAGGTTGTTCATTATGACATGTGTCAAGTGACCAGAGCAAAGGGCGCCCTTAGCAAATTGTCTCTCTAAAATAATCCTAATTTGATACTGTATTTCTAATTAAATTAAGGTAATGCCATATGAATGAAAAAGTCATAAAATCATAAAAAAAATGTAAATGATGACGTTGAAGAAATGTGTTAAACTTAAGATGTATTGTCCCTTGAAAATGATAAAAAAATCATTAACATTAATTTAACTCGCTCATATAAAATTAACAGCAAAGTTAATAACTTGACAATTGCAATAATTGTATTTTAAAATTGGTTAATAAGATTTTTACACAGTAAAATGACAACATTTAAGGAGGCTTCCAGCCTATTAATGGATTTTTTCTTATTTTACATTTTACTGTTTCAAAATTAGGGGTTAAACATTTTTGGCAAGCCAATATACATATTTCAATCAAAATAAGCAAGTAAATTTTAAAATAAATGTTTTGGTCATTTTTCAGGTGACAATACATTTTAAATGTTTCTAAAATGTTGTCAAGATATCAATGAGTTTTCTTAACCTGAGAGCTTCAGCTCTAATACCATTTAAATTGTTTCCCTCATCTATGATTGAATGGTGCTGTAATTAATTAAATTGGTCTTATTTTAGTGGCACATCCATCGAGAGGGCGTGTTCAAGTTGCTTGAGTTAACTTCATTATAGATAGAAATAGATTCATAATGTTAGATGAAAAGAACCATAAAAACCAGTAAAATGTGAAAAAGGGAGAAATAATGTTTTTTTTTCTGCTTAAGTAGTAACCCGACCAGGTTGGGAGCTTCTCTAAATCCTGTTAGTGCCCCTCTTTGGACATGGAAAATTGGGGAGATAATGGGTTTTTTTCTTGCTTTCAAAAATAGATTCGGGTTGAACAGCCCTATTTTTGCATATGTCCCTACCTATCAAGAACCCGAATTTAAAGTATCCCATTTAATAATTTTCCTTGAAAAATGCTTAAAATCTTAGTTTTTGCTGTCGAACGATAGTAAAGTCAGCAGGTAATGTAAAGTGTTGGACTATTGAATAAGAAAGTGAAGAGTAAAATGAAACAGGGCTTCAAAGCTTGTCCCAGTTATAATTTTTTTTTAAACTATCAAAGCCCTCATTGATGAATTTAGTTGCTTTGAAATTTGTGTGGAATCTTTAATCAATTTTAAAAACATTACTTGTCAAAATAAAAATTTTAGGATGACAGCACTCTATAAAGCTCATCAGAATAATTTTTTGCACATTTCTTTCCAATTTTCTTTATGGATGAGCAGTTGTTATTAAATTAAAATTGAGATAATGTCAGAGCTATTAAGTTACAAAAACTTGTTTTTATGTGTGAGCTTCTGTCCTACAGTATTAATAAATATCTGAATTTTATTAGTTTTAATGTAATATAAATTTTATCTATATTCATGATGTCAAATCAAATCATTTATTATATTAGTGGTGAATAAGTTTAGCATGAATTACTTAATGTTGCATTGTTTTAATTTCCAGATATGATGACAAAAAGCAGGAAAATGAAATCAAGGAGAGGTTCGCAAATGAAGAAAAGGAAAAAATGGAGAAAAGTAGGTCTGAGGAAATGAAGAGCGAAGCTAACGCTAAAGAAGATACGCTGGAAACAGATGTATGCAGAGACGTTGTTGGTATGTTTCCATCCTTGGCGTGACATTACAGGAAATAGCAATTGAGGTCTAATATAAATAGGGCAGCCAGTTCTATTCAAAATGTCTATGACAATGCATTGCACGCAAGCCAACATAGCACATTGTAATATCAAGCTGAATGGTCAGCACATAGTAACGACATATGACTCCAATTCATTACTTTAATTGGTTGGACACGCATGTATCTGTCAATGCCATAACACACTATGGTTTCTTTTTTGAATTTACTTTTTTCTTTCTGCATGCGACCTCAAGACTTATTAATTTATCATTAGACTTTGGTCGGTTTGTTTAATGATTTTTGTCATTTTAATGTGACATTAAATCTGTTTTTTATCACCTGATATTAATTTCAACAGCTGAACATTTGCCTTACATTAATGTAAAAAAAAACATTATGCTATGTAGTACCAACCTTTTCTCTTTTCTTCTCCGGAATAGACTAAAACTTTATGAGCTAATTATATTTAAACAACCAAAGTACAAAGAGTATCATGGCATTGATGCGAAAGGGAATCTTTTGGTAAACAATGGCTTTAAATTGATAACCTAATAAAAAGAGTTTTTTAGCCAATTGTCTTTTCCCAAATTTGTTAAACCAATGTGTGCGTACAGCAGATAAACTAATGCTCTCTAATGGCCATATCTCCTCAACGAATGTCTACTCGAAATCTGAAAAGTCCAAAGTAAGAAAGTATTATTCATTATATCCATAATCAGGAATGAGAAACATCTCCTTTCGGAAAGGAGACTTCTCACAGAAGTCCTCAAGAAATTTCTTCAACATCTTCGTATAAGTTAACAAGCACTTTATCAACAGTACCGCAACGTCTCTGAGATCTTTCTTAGTTGCAGCGGGCCTCCAAGACATTTCAGGCAGTCGTTGCGATGTCTCCAAAATGTTTTTGGGGAATCACAGAGATTTGGCTGGTACTTGGCCAGGTCTCTGTGATGTTGAAACGTTATGTCCCAGCAACTGATGGAGATGTCACAGAGATTTAGTGAAAATTCTCAATCAAATATTGAACATTTTTAATTTCTGTGCGGCTCCTCAGAGAATTTCTATGAAACATTTGTATCTTTCAAAGACTTTAGGTGGGTGACATGTGGTTGATAGATATACAGTAAACTTTACGATGGATGAAAATTCTGAAGGTGGGTGACACCGCCTATCTCCGCCCTGGAAAATTACATCCCTATGTTGTGAAATAATGCAATTTATACAATGAAAGAAGGTTTGGTAGGGAGGATGGGTCATTTTTAACCTTAATTCTGAGGCAATGTTGGCAAATGTTACAATTGAAGGAGTTTAACTTGGAGGTAATAAATTTTGAAGATTCAATGCTAAGCAATATTTCATGTGGCAAAACGTTACTTATATTGGGCTAATGATAAACTGCATATTTTGTTAATGTTTTATATGTTTTGGGAGTTGTGAGGTAGTTTACATCTTAAATTATCTAACTAATAGTATAGTAATCACACAGCTCTTACTATTTTAGTACATCCAGAAGAAAAATTTCAATGTGTAAGCCATTTGATTAATCTACAGTATTTTTCAGGAGTTTTTTCATTGTTTTTCTTTAGATTATTTTTTTCAAAAACTTGATTCGTGTATTTAAATTTCAAATGGTCATACCTTTGGATCTACTTATACTATGGATGCCATTTAAAGTTTAGATGTTATGTATATTTGAAATTTTCAACCATAATTCTTATGTGGCGAGCCCTCACAAAACGTGTTCTTAACCAAAGAACTGGAATTCCCAATGTTTATAAATAAGAAGGTCGACTGATATTTGGCATCTATCTGTAAAGGCCCTGTCACACTGTAGCGAATAGAGCCAACGTATGCCGACGTTTCTAGAAATTTTGGTGTACGTTCGCGTAAGTTTTCTTTCGTTCGTGACACGTTAGGCGTAAGTTGTATTCGTTAGCTGTTCGTAGAGATTCGCAGAGGTACGCTGGAGTCGATTTTAAATTTTGGACATGTTCAAAATTTTGAACATTTGACAACGTTCTTCTCAATACGCTATGCATACGGTGAGCATTCGTTGTTTGAACGTTTCGCACATTGGGTATACGTTTTTCTTTCGTCCATTGTTCGTTGAAGTACGTTCGACCCATCTGAAACTTTCCAATAGCGAATGCATAACGTATGCATAGCGATTTTCTAAAGAATGGGTAACGAATGGACAACGAATACACAGAGTATACCGACCTATGTCAACTTTCAATAAACGTCCGTCTAGCGTGCTTGACGCTAGTCTACCGATATAGTAACGTGTGTGCACAGTACAGCTACAGTTCAGGCAGCGTTTTACAGTACATGACGTCACAGTGGCTGCGAGTAGCATCCTTTCCATTCCATAGGAACGAAAGAAAACGTACACCAAAATTTCCAGAAATGTCGGCATACGTTGGCTCTATTCGCTACAGTGTGACAGGGCCTTTAAAAATTTAGCGTATTTGAGCGTATCTAGACTTCGAGAAAAAAATCAGTACGCTAAGCGTAAGTTAGCTCTATTCGCTAGTATGTGACAGGGCCATAACAAACTCAGATAATTGACCATTGTGGTTCCTTAACTTGTTGCTCCAGTTTTTTTTTTTTCACCATTTGGTTTGTAAGCATTCACACATGTGTTAGAATAACATTATTACTGTACAATAGCATAATTTCATTTCTATTCAGCTGTGCCACTTCGTCCCTGTTAATGAATCTAGAATCAGTATTTGGTATGGTAGCTATTTTCACCTGTTGGCCTATATACGCAGATGTTTTTTGGCAAATTCGAGGACGTCACCTGGCAATCACTTCATTCATTTTCCAAATCTAGTGTCATCTCTTATTATTGACCCAGACCGGTTCAATGAACATGACTTACACCGATCCAAAGATACTATACAGCATTTTCCTATATTTGTTAATTTGTTGCCTTTGTATGGACAATTTTACAAATGATTCAACCATCTTTTTTTAACACAACAAAATAATTACAGTAAAATATTTCTGGGTCGTCAACCAGCACATGACCGAACACAAAATTATAATTAATTTTATTAATGTCATATTTTTCATTTTTAGTATGAATTTTAATTTTTTTTATAAAAACTGAGCTCAAGATACTTGACAAGCTTATCTTATATTTCCTTGCTCCTGATGAACAAAAAAAAAAACCCAAAATAATTTGTTAAAATAAAATAATCTATCTTATATTTTTTTTCCTATAGGCTCTGATGGAAAGCTGTTGTCGTTTGACCTATACACTTTACTACAGAATCCTGACAAACCCATTCTTGTAATGGATGCAAGGTCAACTGATGAATACCAAGAATCTCATGTCAAAAATGATAGTTATATCATCAATGTTCCAAAATCAATTATTAAACCAGGGTAGGTAAATATGACCATTTCTCCTCCTGTTCGTACAATGTCAATGACCCTTCCTCACAACAGAAATTTGTCTCACCTTCCATTTTCTGGGCATACCTCATGTTTTGTTTTAATTCTACCACATTTACTCTTGCTTTATCTCCTGATATTTCTTCCGTATGCAGAGGTCAAAGATTATATATAATCTTAATTCACAAGCGCATATTGGTCCATCCCTACTTTCGGATATAGGGATGATGAATGTCTCCGACTGTGTTGATTTCTTGCGAGTATGTCATGCTTACAAGATATTTAATGATCAATGTCCACCTTACCTTAAAACGCATTTTCATCGTATAAATAACTGCCATCAACATAATACCAGAGGAAGCAGTTTAAATTTTCGAATTCCAACCTTTAAATCAGTTGCTCATAATACGTTTATATATACTGCAATAAAAAACTGGAATGCCCTATCCATTCCAATAAAAAAATGTCGATCGATTAGCAAATTTTAAGAACAGATTTAAGGAAAATTTTATTAATATAGCCCATTTTAAATGAACCAATGTTTTATAGTAATAAGTATGTGTATTTTAACGTTTTGTCGTATTGTTATATAGTATTTTTATAGTTATGTACAATGTTACGTTTTAGAGGACCCCATTGGAAATAAGTTCCACAAGGAACTTTCATGGGCTATCCTGCATCTCTTACGTAACTGTGTCAATTTTATACTATTTTAATAATTTTCTTATTTTTTGTTTTTAAAAATGTGTATATGTTTTATTTTATGAGATGCAAATAAATCAAATCAAATTTAACCAAAGCACCAAGCCCATTTCCCTCTGGTTCCCGCTCGTTTTGTCTCAGTGCCTTCAAAATGTAATCATCATCAAGGCCACTTTTGCTTTCATTTCCCTTATTTTCAGTAATATATCAAGCCAAAAATGGCCTTGTCCCTACAAAACCAAAATTTGAGGCCTGTGTATGTGATATAAATGTTAGGATAGAAGTACCTCACTTCAATTTAATAATTTAAAAAATTGTTATATCTATAACAATGATTAATTATAATAATGTTAGCATTTTTTTTTCTCGGATATTGGCCCATGATGGAATTTATAGCAATAAAAGAATTGAACAAATGTTTCACAAGGTAAATAAACACTTGTAATTAAGATTCATTAACAGAATTGTTTATTTGTAGCTGAGATGATGTTGAAATTCATAGTGTTCTTCACCATAGCCTTTGTATACAATTTTTTTCGAAATATTTTCAAATTAAATTTGAAAATATAATTTTCAAATTTCGATAATAGCAACAGCGTTAGAACGTAACAAGATTTGAATTTTTGGATTCCGGAATAGTAGGCGCTTCCATGGAATTGCACTTTATAGCTATGCAATCTGTGGAAGTTCAATATCTAGCCGTAAATATTAAATCTATGGAAATAGCCAGTATTTAAACTTCTTTTGATATACTGATACCAGATACTTCCCCCGTCTACCACAAGAGTCTATATAAATTGATGGTGACAAGAAAAAAAAAGGTACATTTGAATTTCAATTGGACACTGGTGGTACTGCTTGTCTCAAAGGACAAAAAATTTTATACAATAATGGTATAGACGGCCCTGGAATTTAACAAAAAACCTGCAAAATCAACCCAAAATTGAGATACTTAGATGACATGCTCATCAGAGTAAACGTGGACCCAAAATTCTTAATCACTAGCATCTGTCTATTTCACATCTTATGGCCCTGATTATTATAGTTATATTCAACGATAAATCAGAATCTGAAAAGACCACTTATCAACTTTCAAGTAAGAAAGTATAATGCATACTCCAAGCAATCAGATACACGCCATCATGACAGGATTTAATATTTCGACATAAATTATGTCATCATCAGGAGTGATGTTTCTTAATGATGACATAATTTATATTTCGACAAACACTCTATGTAAAATAGCCAGTATTTAAACTTTTTTTATACTGATACCAGATACTTCCTCCTGTCTACCACAATAGTGTGTATAAATTGATTGTGACGATAAAAATTGGTAGATTTGAACTTAATGTAAAGAGGCTGTTGGACACTGGCGGTGCTGCTTGTCTCAAAGGACAAAGAATCCTTCCTTTCTGTTCACCTTGAACGTATAAACTGTTAAAATGTGAATGGTTTGGTATTAGTTTCTGTCGTAACAATTCCCAGGGGAGTAGAGGTTGATAATACAACTAGACTACAATGTAGAAAAGATGACCATAGCAGTAACCTTAGAAATTATGAAAAACAAAAACTGAACTTTTAAATGACATATCTATGTCTTACTCATGACAAGTTCGTAACATGTCATTGTTCAGTGACATTTTAATAACATGTCATTATTTGATGTATTGACCCTTAATGATGGTCTGTGATCCAACCAACCAGATACTAATTAAAAAGTGATTCATAAATATTTATGCACATATTGAAGATTGTCTAAATTATGCCAATCGGATGTATGCATATTAACAAGATTGATTGATTGGTTTGTTGATTGATTGATTGGATTGATTAATAGATTGGTTGTTTTAATTTAGTATCTTTAACATATACAGTACAGAAATAAAAACAGAAATTACAAAATAAGAATAAAATACCATTCTGTGGCATGTTTTGATACCAAGATAATTTGATTTTATTTGATTTTTTCGGTGTTGTAGAACACCAAGGATAACCCACAAAAGTCTGAAGTGGACTTATTTCCAGTGGGGTCCTTCTGGTGGTGATTGGGCAGTAAACCCGGGAAAAAATACCCTACTCTTTTTCGAAGAGTGCACTGCGTTCTTTAAAAGGCACATGAGGCATGTTGTACACAGGACCAATGACTTAATGCCTCATCTGAAAGACGGTGCGTAACTTGTATTTTTTACCCTCCAGCCAAAACACAAGAAGAGTGGCGTGGTGTTGAAATGAACCATGGACCAGTGAGTTCAGCGCACATAACAGTGATTTCCACCAACTAAACCAAATGAGCTACATACCACTCAGATAAACCATGAAAGGTTTAAATAAAAACTAATGAAATCCTTACAAAACTTATAAGAATGCAAGAGTTGGTTGAGGAGACACAGGAAGGGTTGTTAGAAATATGGTTTACATGTAGAGATGTTAGTGGTTATCTGCTTACACAGTTTTTTATCCCCCGCGCATACTGGTGGTTGTTGGGGTGGAGAGTTGTCCACATTTGATTTTAGTACTTTTAATATGTCCGGTTGAAGTTTGGCTTTCTGGGTGTTTGGTTTTGGGATATGTTACGGTATAGGATTTTGCAACAAGGGTCCAGAGTTCTCAAGTGGTGTTTCATATTACCAATACCATGATGATGAATGCCAAGTCTCACACGTAATGTATGAGTCTTACGCATAATGTATAAGTCTCGCGCATAATGTATGAGTCTCACGCATAATGTATGAGTCTCACGCATAATGTATGAGTCTCGCGCATAATGTATGAGTCTCGCGCATAATGTATGAGTCTTACGCATAATGTATGAGTCTTGCGCATGGGAAAGTATGAAAATTATTCTTAAACTGGCCTCAGTTGGATATATGCAGCCTGGTGCTGGTGAGAAATATTTTGTCTTATGCATGGGAGTAAAAAAAGTTGGTGGATATATGATGATGACACTTTCCCTCTGAAGTTGCATCCCATATCCATACAAGAAACTATCCCATTATATGTTGCACATGTCGAGTACAGGATACCTTTTCCAGTTGTTTTACAGTATCAATGCTGCTCTTATTTATTACGAACCTTGAACAAGCTTTCAATTTGGGACAACGTGGAAGTGGAACGTACTCGCGTCATGCCAATGCCACTGCGTATGGCAGAACTATGTGTGTTGCATTGTAACCCTGTATCTAGGATTGTTGTCAGGTTATTTTGCGTCCAGGCCACAATGCAGTACCAATGATGAAAGCCAGGTTTATTACCATCTAACATAAACACCCTACATTAATTGTAGAAAACAATTAATTTTCTATGTATGAAGATTTTGTATTTTGATGTGCTTTATTAATCTTCAAGTTCAAAAGTATGTTAATTCATGGGTTTGTCACGTTCTATGTGCTCGTCGTCAGTATCAAAATCAATGTAATGTAGTTTGATTGTAATATAGTTCGATTTTTATAGCGCCTTATACAATAGAGTCTCAAGGCGCTGTGGACCAGATGTTACACATTCATATGACTTTCT
>JAOTQE010001715.1:0-11408 GCA_025631205.1 Nesometra sesokonis
CCATCTAAACCAGAAGCTTTATTGCAAGATAATTTACATATTTCATCAAATATATACTCTGGTGTAACGGGCTCAAAGTTAGCTCGGGTTTTACCACCCATGTGCTAAATGCAATTGCAACGCGTCTTCTGTTTATAGACAAATATTGAAAACCGTTTCCAAAAAAAAAAAACAACAATTGTTTTTATATGATCTTCAGTAGAAACATGCCCCCAGTCAATAAAACAAATAATTTTAGAACAGTCATAACTATCTTAATTGAATTTAATAAGTTAATCAATTGCACTGACTACTACTGCAAGTATCCTCTATGCAGATATGCCTGGCTTTGTAAAACAAACAGATGTAGAAATCCTTTGTATAGAATTCCTATATTTTCAACTCTAAAATTTAAAAGATAATGGTCTATGCTTAGTTACAGAATCAGTATATAATGTCCTTTCAGCCTGAAGGATAGTACTCTGCCAAATCATTTACTGTATTTGCAGCTGCAATATCTTTTTTTTTTGTGAAAAACAGGATCGATTAATTTGTGTACTTAAGATAAGATATTTTTTATTGTCATTTAGAAAATCATTGCATAAAACTCTACGCATACCGAGTCTGCGAATAAGCACAGACCATTGTTGCACCCTCAAATTGGAAATTGCTTTCTTGATCAAAAAAAATAAATTATAGTAGAATGTTAAATTCAAAACTGAAGAAATGTGGAACTTAACTGGAAGCAATATTCACAACTTTTTAACCTACATAAAATCTATTGTACACACCAAAACTACATAAATTGTTATTCTTTTATTTTCTAACAAAATTAAAATCACTAAGCTAATATTAATAATAAACAGCTGACAATTATAAAAACAATATTTGTTATGACACAGCAGATCTCAGTTTCTATAGTTACAAAAATTAAATTTGTCTATAAATTTCATGGATTAAGTATCATTTTAATATGTGTAATTATTTAATATGTACAAGGTTTAAAATTAATATGCCTAAGGCAAACCAGTTGTTTTAAACTGATTTGTGAATATTTATATCTTTTTAATTATTTGATTTAATATGAATTAATTTTCTACAAAGGCATAGTCCACAAACAAAGAGACAAAAATCTTTGTATTTTAATTTTAAGTTTGCTGTACTGGTGATAAACCAACGTCGTGTCTGTATTGTAACAACAGAATATGAGAATCAGAGATGGATTTAGAGCGGGGGGGGGGGATCAAAAGTACATATGCACCCCTCTTACATTACGTGCGCCGCCTCTAATGCCGGGCACCATGCGACGGTCGTATGACGGTCGCACGACTAAACCATCGCTCCCTGTTTGTGTGGTTGCCAGACACAATGACAGTCTTCTATTCGTCTGCCGATGGTTTTTTGTAGTGATTCAACAGGAAAATCACTATAAAACCCTTGGCCGACAAGTAGAAGACTGTCATCGCGTTTGGCAAACTACAGAGAAAGCGACAGTTTAGTCGTACAACCGTCGTACAATGCAGTGAGTGCCAGGCTTTAGATGTTCCCTCAAAAACAGAATACTAACTGCAAACAACTACAGTTTATTACAGCCAAAATACATGCAAATAACAGGTTTTTTGTTGTTAAATTTGAAACCCTGTATATGCTTAGCCTGCCAGGAATTTTGTGACCCTCTTTCACATGATCCTAGATCCACTCCTGAGAATATTTATTCAAAACCAATTTTACTCATAGCCTCAAAGGAAAAACTTTCTTTCGTACATTTCTTTAGAAAGACTGCAACAGAAAAAAATTACGAAAAAAAAAAACAAATCTTTTTGTTGCCCTAAAATATAAGTTTTAAACTCTACTGCATAAATTGCTTAGCTGTTTTTTCAAGCTTTTCTTTAATGCCATGCAAATGCTGTAATAACCTCAAAACTAGCATTTAGTATCTACTGAAAATTGCAAACAAATTCAGCAGCATTATAACACTTGTCATCCATTGTAAGCTTACCGACATTTCAGGGATCTGGCTCATCTGGTGAAATTGTTGTGAATGAAATTTAAAAAAAATAAATAATTTGTAATAAAGTTTGAAAAAAGATTAATTGGAATGATAGTTGTATATATTTATAGGTCTGTTAAATTTTAATAAACAGTGGCATACAATAAATTCTAACAAAATGACCATTTGAATCATTTAATAGAGAGTTTATGCAACAGGGCGGTGCAGCCAGAGGATGACATTCTGTGTTCAATGGAGCGTGAAAACATAAACAGACAACTGGCAACCCCAAACACAGGGAGCAACAGTTTCATCGTACAACCGTCGTACAACCGTCGCACAACGCAGTGAGTGGCCGGCTTTATGTTATATAGAACACATTGTTTTATCAAACTAAAAGCTTCATTTTTTTTAAAAGCTTATAAAATGTTGAAATGGTCTAGTAAATAATTTGTTGACAATTACAGTAGACAGAAAAAATTGCCATTGTCCTAGGAGGAGGATGAGAGATATGTAGTGTGAAATTAGGTGGGGATCAACCTAATGCAGTTGACCAAGTCATTCTCATCCTCTTGCGTAAACTTGGTTTTCAGAACATACAGGTTAGACAACAGAGTTTACCAATTTGTATGCTTTGATAATTATGGGATTTTAGTGAACTTCGGGATAGTTGACTGTACAATTATTATTTGAAAGCAAAACTTTGAATCATGTTTTAGAAAGAGGTGTTCCTTTTTGCTGTGTACCTCATATTATTTCTTATATATATATTTTTTTTTCTTATATTTCAATTGATTTGTATACAAATTTATATAACCTATACCTAAGCCAAATATTGAATAATTTAAGGAAATTTGTAAGCATTTAACACATTTGAAAGAATCTTTTTAAGCAAATTGATAGCGCTTGTTATAAACTTTAAGCTTACCGGCACTTCAGGTATCAGGCACATCTGGTGAAATTATAGTGAAAAATAAATAAATTAAATGTAATCAAGTAATAACAGAAAGATGAAATAATATTTTATACTGAATAACATTTATTACATTTTAAATTGTTGTGGCATGTCATAAACCAATTTATTTAGGCTATAGTAAAAATTATAAAAATACATCAAATTCTAGCAGTGGGCATCTTGGCCACTGTTCGCCTTATGCACATCCTTGCCCTAAATGCCTCCTCACCCAAAGTGGCACTTTGCCCTATGTTGTCCCTATGCCCAATGTGCCCCTTTTGCCTTATACGCCTCCTTTACCAAATTCAACAGATATATCACAACCATACCACAGATCAATAGACCCAATAAGCCATTTCACGGTTTCAACTGCGAATGTGCAGTTTAATTTCAAATGATAAAATGACGTGCAGCTATTATATTTCTTTCAATAATAGCCGTGTGTCATTTATTATGACCTTGGTAACCCAAATGCGCAGTTGAAACTGTGAAATGGTGTATTGGCTTCTCAGGCAACCTGACTTCTAATGGATATAAAATTTACTTACTAACCGTTTAGATAGAGAGAGAACAGTGTAATGATGGAATTCATGTTAAAATTTACTGTTGAAACGGTACCTAATTATTTCTATGTAACACCTATAGACAGAACTATTAAAACCAATGTTGTTTTTAAAATACTTTACAATAAGGAAGTGGTTGGAAATTCATGATAATGTTCTTTTGTAGTTGTGGTAAGTTGACCACAACATAACAAAGCTTCTTAAAACAGTGGCATAAAGATGCCTACAGAAATTAGTTTGAGACAGCTGGAAAAATAGTTGCAGTCAATTTTATTGTAAATAAATTTTTATAATTAAAATAAGTTTGACTCATCAATTAACCAGTATTCTCAAAAGTCTAAGACTCAGACGTGGATCCAAGGAGGCGGGCAACGGGGCCACTCTTCAAGTGTGCGCCAGGCTACAGTAGACAAACTGTAGAAAGATTTAGTCCAGGATTTAGGTCTGAATTAATGTTAATCACATTTGAGAATGCAATTTTTCGCTCTCTTAGATTAAATCTGAATTATTACTGGACAAAATATGCCCACTTTTGAGAATACTAGCCAAAGAGTGAATTGGAATTTTGTCCTTATGTGTTCAATTGCCAAACATAAAATAAACGCTTACTAACCTTTCCCATAGCATGTTTTGGTGAGCTTCCATCTACTGATGAGGACTTGCTTTTAGGGTGTTTAGGTTTACGCGTTAACGTCTTACTCTTGGATTGCTTTATCCTGTCAGGACTGTCACGCTGCTTGGAGAAGTTGTTCTTCATGGTCCTGTACAGCTTGGACTTGTTAAACGTCGAAGGAAGCGTCTTCGAGGCATAGCTGCTGCTGCTCGAGTCTAAAAAAGAAATGGTGAGATATAAATGAACTGTACAAGACAAACTAAAAGCTTGCTCCTGACGTGAAGCTTGCTACTGACTTGAGGCATAGTGGCTGCTGCTTGAGTCTAAAAAAGAAATGGTAAGATAAGGAACTGTAGAAGACAAACTAAAAACTGTTCTCTCATTGTGAATACCAGTACCTAAACTAAAAAGTTGCAAACTAAATTTGTTTCTCTCGACATAAATACTCAAAGTATAGTATAGTATGTATAGTAGTACAATATTTTACAAACCTTTTAAAGCAAATCTTAAATATTATCATTTTTAAATTCCTTAATTTACCAACATTTTTCAGTTTTAACCTATCTTAGCAATAGATTTTTAACATTTTTATCCGTTACTAGTACTGGTTTTAATTTTGACATTTGTATTATCACTTTGTTGTAAATATGGTCTGTCCATACACCTTGGAAGTAACGTCTGAGAATGTGTTTTATGTGTTTTATATATTATTTTTATAGTTCATTTTAATGTTTAATACTGTAATTTTAAGTCTTTTATTCAGTTTTTAAATATTTGTTGTGTGTATCCACATGTTGTCAAAGAGGAAACAAATTTATAGTTTTATATTTGACAATAAAAGTTATCTTATCTTATGATTCATTAGATCCATTAAGGATCATTTCGAAATTATGCTGCTGCAGTTACTGCAATATTTCAGTTCCAATAGCATTAGGCTAGTAGCTGAAAGAGAACTACTGAAAATAGCATAAAAAATGAGACCTTGTGTGTCAATAAAATAACGAAAGAAAGCATGTATCTGGATTACTGTAGTAACTGCAGTAAATTTAATAGCAATAGATCACTACAGTCACTTCACTAAAATACTTTTGACGCTTCGTTAATGATTGTCATTGTTTATTGTTAAAAGAAGATTGCAGCAAACAGAAAAATGAAATATTTTACATAATTTAATTGTTAATTGACTAGTAAAATGGTTCCTCTGTGACTTTGTACTGATTTAGGTGATGTACCAACAAAAAATTTAGTAAATTAGTTAATAAGGGTTGGGTACAAAACCACATTGGCGCTGAACTGCTCGTTGGAGAAAATAAAAAAAAATCTGATCTGTCAGTTTTATAAAGAATGTAATAAAACCACAGAGTCTACCATGTAACCAGCCTTTCCAATTTTGATGGAATTTGCATTGAAGGAATGTACCCATTGAGAATAAAACATATATGCAGTAAAACATAAGCCAACATACTTTAATAGCAAAGTCCACTATTTTTACTAAGATATAAAACCACTATAGGACTCATGGGAGCAGTAGTACAAAGATCATATCACAGAATACAAAATCTCTGTAGTACATTAAGAACACATTAACTGCACTAATCAGTAATAATCACTACATCAAGTAACTTTACACTGTCAAGTATTCTATAATTGGTCTCTTTATTAAGTAGATATAAAAGACTAGACCTACCTCTGATAATCTCTAACCAACCCATTAGTGACAATAGGTGTATTACCCACTCTATACAAATTTCACACTGTATTTCAACATTCCATAATTCCAAGGTTATAATCTCAAGAATGGTATTCAGGCAAAACCCACAGAGGATTGTCACACAGAACTGTACACACGGGCAAACACACGACCTCAAAGAAACTACAAACAGGTATCGTACACCCAGATAGCCTTCAGTTTCTTTGTACAGCTTGCTCCATGATGGTGCCTACGAGCAGAGTGTCGTAATAACCAAAATAGTATAGATAAGAATGAACAATTATACTATCCGATGAGTCACAAGGAAACAGTGTGGGCTATTGGAGTCAAAACTATGACAAATACAATCTATTGGTGTCATATGTCAAGTATTAATATAAATAACAAACACTTAGAATAACAAATATGAATATCGATATTTACAGAAATCATGGAGCAGTTAATAAGTATTAGAATGTTCATGCTTAGCTGACTCCTTACACAATACATTCATTCAATTATTGGTTTATCAATAACCTTACACATTAAGTAGTACATGTTTACCGATGGTACAATTATTTAGTGACTCATTTGTTACTTTTTATTGACTATTGGTCTGCTATATAAGTTAACTCAAATATAGATGTCTGATAGTCAAGCAGAAACTAACAAGCAATCAGTGTAGAAGGGAACATCCTAATTTTTAGGTCTGCGTCAGGGGCAGATCCAGGATTGTCATTAAGGGGGGCTTGAATCTTAATTTTCACTTTGAAAAGCAAAAAAGAAACCCCTTGAAATAACAGGTTCGCCTTTACCTCTTGGGAGTATATACAGCCGCTGTGCATCTAGTTCATTGTCATTGAAAACCCAAAAAAAGTTTTTGGGTCAATTTTTTTTTGGGGGGGGGGGGTTAAGCCTGTTAAGGAGGGAGGAAGGGTATAATCATTGTATTGTGGTTTGTCTCATTGCTAACTTAACAGGACATTGAATTGTAATGTTTAAATTTTTCTTAAAATCATTTTGCTACTACCAAGCAATCAGTGTAGCAGGGAACATCTTATTTTTTAGGTCTGGGTGAAGCAGAGCTTACAACATGCTACTGTTTTTGTAGTTTGTGGTGTGGCAACTACTTCAAATACATCCAGTGACAGTGATTTTTGTTTTCACTTTTGAGCGATCCAGTCAGGTTTCACCTGTGTCTTGTCTTACTGTTATTTTTGTAATTTTTATCATGTAATATATGTTTTTTTGACGAAATAAATGATATGATATGATATCACTAAATTAGGTCTTCAAATTTTTTTAGAAGTTTTGTTTTAATTAATTATGAGTACTATGGTACTTGTTTCATTATAATATACTTTTTAAATCAAGTTTTCATACAGGAAAGAGAACCTCAGACAGATTTTCTGAGATCTATATTTTTTTGTGTATTTATTTTTAGACTTGTTTATGGGCAATATTCTCAAAACTGTGTTTACATACATGAACACTTCAAGTGTTCATATCTTTGGATCTACTTATCCAATGAATGTCACTTAATGTTCAGATTACAGCTTATATTGTAATCTAATAGAAGGTACCAAAAACTCAATTTTGGATTTTCCTATAATGAGACTCGTTTGTGGTGAGACCTCACTAAGTAGAGTTGGCCAACAAATAATCATCTTTCTTTCTAAGTTTTACCCACATTTCCTTAAGACCGACAAAACAGACAACACATTTCACCTAGTAGTGTACAACACCTAGTACTTCTAAGCAAATGTGTGGCATGGTTGGTTAACACACTGTTTAACAAGAACAAAATGGAGGTCATAGGTTCGACAACTATCACAATAGGGCCTATTTGTTTTTTTTTTTAATTTAAAAAGATTTCAGTTTTTTACAAATGGACATTAAATTGTTTTAAGTTGTTTACCTTAATTTGTTCTTTAAAACTATTTTTGTCACAATTTACAAAAATATCTTAGAATGTTAAATATGAGCAGTAACATGGTACTTTACCCACAAAAAGATACGCCTACACTTCGAAATGTCAAGCCACAAAAAAGGAACTGTCACAATAATATTTACAACACCAAAATGTTGACAAAAACATCGGAAGTCATGACTGCATGCGTCTAAGGTAAATATTTATATTTTAACTCATTCCAAATACCACAAAATGAGACACTTTGGGACATATTTGGTACTTTACAGTAGATGATAATAACATTTAACTTTTATAGCACCTATTTTCGTACCTTTATGAGCCTTTATGTGGACATGTTGCACGTTCAATGTCATACTTCTCCCCTAATGGTCCCTTCTAATCTAAACTGCACTCCTTTATCTGTCTTCAATGGGGACTGTGAGGACCAGTACTCCGGGATAACTCCATAGGATTCTCAAAAGGTAATAGTATCTTGGATTTATTATCTATTGCCATAGTTACCCCTAAGCTCTGTGGATATGTTGTACTTCAATTTCTGTACTTTTCAACTTTGTATCTATTGTACACATCACTACTTTATTTTTCTACGACAGGAGGTCTATGGACGAGTACACATAAGTAAAGGTTGCCGATTATTAAAGCCAATTATAAATTCTTTAGCCAAATTTTTAAAAACCGATAGAAATTGTATTGGGATTTTCATTTAGCAAATTTGGCGAAAGAAGACTTTTTTATTTTAGCCAAATGAAAATTTCAGTAACCTTTGGCAACTTGGTGTATGGTTAGAGTGTGCATAAAAACCCTAATTATCTCAAAATTATACTGGGTTCCAATTAATGTACCAATACAAATATTAAAAATTAAAGTTAAAAAATGTATTAAATAGAAATTGAATAAAAACCTATGTTGTAATTTAATAACAATAAAAATCACATACATTCATTGACAATCGGTTCCAAAACTTTGGAGTAGCAACAAACAAAATAACCACATCCCCAAATGGAATATCTGACCTCTGTACAAAATATCCGAGAATTCCTCGTACTGGAACCAATATCCGCATTCCTCGTCTTCATGGTTCCCATAATTATCCAAGTGTTTATTTCACCAGTCTACCGTACTAGTGTTTCATGTTCAATGACCTACGATGTTGTTCTACCTGAATATAAATTTGTTAATAGCCTATCTGCTTAATTAGTTGAATGTTTTGTGCAGTGATAAGTGTCTGTGTAAAGTGATAGCAGATGATTGGCATGTAAACAGGTTTAGAGCATGCTAATAAGTCTTTAGGTGTAATCTAATAAAAGCCGTTGTAGGTAACTGCAATATCATAGTACCATAGATATGTTCAGATTCATGGCTTAAGTGGAGCTTAGCGTAAGCAAGGTGTACGCTAATCTGCAGCATAACGACCAAGATGTTCGTACAAAAGGAATAGCGCAAGTCATAAGCAAATTTAAAAATGCCACCAGTGGGTTTTTCTATGATCAGTGATCCATAATTCATTGGCCATTACAGAACGATTGCAAATTGTGATTGGACAACGCGTAACACAAGGATAAAACCATTCAGACAAGGCGTACTGTACAGTAGCTCTGCAGCTTACGTTAAACCAGGTTTTCAGGAAGCACAAGTTACGCTCCGGATTACTTATTTACCCTAGTCGCCAGCTAGTTCTGACACAAACATAAACGTACGCCACGTACGTTGTGTTCCGCTTAATCTCAGAGTTTGAACATACACTTTGTAAAACGGACTGCTGGTTTTGCATAGTGGTACCATGGTGGTGGTAGTGAATACTTAGGCTCTGTTTATATACTTTTTTGTAGTCGTGCTGTCACATCTGTCCAAATCGAGCAGACGTTTAAACACCTGTTTACATGACCAACAGTCTGCATTGTGATCGAAAACATTTCATGCGATAGGTATCCGACAACAGGCAGGTCAGCCATGATCTGTTGCCATGTTATCATGCCAACAGAAAATAATGACCTATTCCTACTAGTTGTCGTGTACAACAGCTAATAGATTGAGTTTTCATATGCTACTAGGCTAACTATCTTGTAAAAAAAATTGTTTGAGTGACCCATTATGGATCCAGAGACTCTGGTCCACTAAGCAGGCAGCATTAGCTAATTTCTGAAGATCCTTAAGGAATGATTACTAATAGTAATGAGTGCATGGGTATGGTCAATGACTCAGAATAGAGTTATACTCCGGCATCATGGTGTTATTATTTATTATTATCATGGTGACAATGAGTGCATAGGTGTGGTTAGTGACTCTGCTACACTGTAGCATTCTGGTGGCATTGAGTACGTGGTGCGGTTAATAACTCTGTAAATACTTGTACACTGCAGCATCATAGTGGCAAGAGTGCATAAATGTGGTTAGTGACTCTTTAATACCTGTAGAGAGGTGTATACTCATTAAGCCACAATGACAGGACATGAAATGAACTGAGTTCCTCTCCTAAATTTGACAACTATATTTCTTGATCCGACGAAAGAGCTCTAAAAGCACCTGCTTGATTAATTAATAAAGTGCTATGCACATTTTTCAAGATGAGGGGTCTTTACAAAATTCATGAATCAAGGGACTTATCCTCTGAGTTGACAAGCTTACTAAAGAATTTCAAAAAACATTTGTAAATTGAATTCTTACATTACAGGGGCGGATCCTGAAAGGGGGGGGGGGGAAGTGTTGTTATTTGTGTGTATTTCGACTATCTTATTATGTAGTTGTCAGTAGTCGTATCCTATAATTTGGAAAGATTTTAGAGGCGGCGCATGTAATAAAAGAGGGGCGCACATGTATTTTTGATGATGTTAGAGGGGGCTCCTCTAAATGCACCCCTGATTCACAATATTCTAATTTTAGTTTAACATAGCAGAGATACAATCTTAAACATGGCATTGTAGAATGGCAGGGTAGCTTGGTAGTTAACACGTCTGCCTTTTAATCCAGAGGTCCTAGGTTTGAACCTGGCTGCATACTGATTCCCACGACCTAACAATGCAACTCCCTAATCTTGATAATAAGATTTGGGTTTAGAAAATGTGACATATATTTCTCATATTGTAAGTGGCAAGGAAACTCGTTGGATGACACAAAATGACTAAAATAAAAAAAAGCAAAAAGAAAATAAGTGTCTTGTTATTATATTTATACCAAAATGCACAATCAGCTGAAATTATAGTAGGCAATGAGCAGTAGTATGGTCTAAGAAATAATCGATAGAACACTTTCCAGATCATCTACGTCTAGCTTCAAACCATAATATTTAAATATGGATTCAGTCATCCATGACACATCAGTTGATTTTAGTATAGAGCACTACTCATGCTTACAGTCAAAAATAAGTTGCATCCTCATAAGCATAATAAATCTTAAAGCTAGTTTCATTGCTAGAAAAAATATTTCCAGCAATTTCAAATGACAAACTACTTGTATAAAGTGGCAATATGACAGTGACATACTGTTTTTATTATTAGTCTCAGCTGAGTATGTTTCACTGCATTATGTCTTTCATGTCTACGTGGGTACTCAGCAGAGCTCCCAAGTTTGGAGATCCAAAAATAGTGAGATTTATTTTTGTCAATTTAACAACTGAAAATTTGAATTTTGGCCAAAAATATGAGCCGTGAATTTAAGAATGTGCACCCCTTTGATGTGTACTTTCAAT
>JAOTQE010001726.1:0-11408 GCA_025631205.1 Nesometra sesokonis
ACTGGGCTTTTTACCCCAAAAAACTTATAAAATCTAGCATAATTGAGAATTTTTTTTATTGGTTTGACCTTAGGTGTTCCTGTTTACTATATAATTAATTCTGAATGGATTGGACAAGCTTTGCGCATACTTTGCGCACTTTGAATTTACTTTGCGCGCTTTGCGCTTACTTTGCGCATTTTAGCAATACCCGGTGGATCGAAATAACTAGAACTGACCTTCCCTTTCAAATGAACAGCTAAGCCAAACATGGCTCAACCACAACAAATTATACATGAAAATTATTCTCACGATTGTAATTTTGTTTTATTCATATAAAGAAATCTCAGTTCTTATTTTTCATCCAGTTGCAATCATTTATCATGTTGCCTAGTTCTAGAGTTTCTTTTCTCCATTGGTAGACCCAATTCGCCTAGGCCCGGGTAGACCCAATTCGGAATGCCAAACTTTGATTTGCATGTTTGATGCAATAGTATCACATGATTTTCAAATTCAATCAAGCATCGATTTTGCACCCATATTTTTAGTGTGAACGGTCACGCATGGATTACTTTAATAGGCCTTATGGCTAAACTGAAATAAGTGAGTATGGGACGTCAATAGCGCCTAAAAAGCAATAAAGCAATAAAAGTGACTAACCCAAGCATAAGGCCTGTGAGATAGGCTAACAGTACTATAGATCATGGTACATTCATATTGTACTCAATTAAACTTTATTGAAGTCTAAAAGATGTCAAAACATAGTAAGACATACTCAGCCATTTTTACACTAAAAGTTATAAAGGAAGGTCACTTGTTTTATTGAATAAAATTTTACTAAAAACTCTGAAAACCCGAGTACAGTAGTACAGTGCATTAATATTATTAATAACTATAATTTTTGTTTCGTCCACTATTACTGTACTCGGAAATTCTGGCTAGCTGGGCTCTCTGCGAACCAATCTGCCCTCTGCACTTATCTTGCCGAATTTTTTGTAACAAAAACATATATACATTTGTGATGTCTCACCACAAAATGTCACATCATAGGTGAGATAAAATTGAGATAATAACTAAAATATGTCTGAAGTCAAATTTTTGAGAAATTTAGTTTGAATCTTTTATGAGTACTATGGTACTTAAATTTCATTATAAAATGCTTTTTAAGTCAGTTTTCATCATGCAGATTTTCTTAGTCTTTTGTTTATTTATTTTTAGATTAATTTAAAAGCGATGTTCTCACAGGTTATTTGATCTACTTTCAGAATGAATGTCATTTAAAGTTTAGATTACAGCTTTTTATTAGAAGGTACCATTCTACCAATAACTTAATTTTGGATTTTCCTACTGTATAAAGAGACTCAATTTGTGGTGAGAACTCACATCGTCCCAGTTACTTTTTTTCATGCATAGCCAGATTGTCCCAAGTCTGTATGATATTATAAGTGTTTAATGAAGTCCACCACCAGCGGATAATGAAGTTTTAATGGTGTAAGGTTTGTCGTTAATATACAGACTTGTAAAACACTATTATACAAGGGTTGTAATGGTGGAAAGTGCCGGGCAACATGACATAACGTCCCGTATTTGGCTAGTTAGGCAAGTGAGTCCAATAATCAAAGGTTCTCATTTTCAAACCACGAATGATGCATTGAGAGAGCCTGAGATACAAATATAACGTATAATTAGGACCTATGCCTTGTGTTCGCTGATCAAAATACGGTAATCCCTTTATTTTTCGCGGCCCTAAATTTTTGCGATTTTACAATTTCTAACATTTCGAAACTTATTTTTAGTGTTTGTCACTGATAAACAATGTTTAATAGGCCCAACCCATTTATCTACCTCAAGGTTACAGTACCTAGGGCCTAGTAGGCCTAGGCTAGCATCGCGACTATGAGACGAATCTGGCTCCTAGGCCGTTTTCACTTTCAATTTCCACGATTTTATTCACCCATTGCCACATAAAATTACTGCCCTCCATAAGGCTACAATGGTTTATTCACCATTGACGGAAAATGCTGTTTCAAAAAACAAAATTTCTTTTCTTGTTGGTAATATATCTAGCAAATTATTTTTCAATTTAAAATAATGAACATGTGATTAATGTGAGAAGCATTCGACCAGGAAGTGTACAGTGCCTCCTAGGTTACAATAAAATGCCAGCTTCCAGTAATTTAAGTAATAGCTTGTGGAAAATGTTTCGAACTTTGCCTTCAAACTACCATTTTTTAAAAGATGAATAGGGTGATTTTGAAACAATTATTATAATAGTTTTTTACAACATATCTATCTTCAATTCTTGGAATAGTGCCAAAATTATTTTCACAAAATTAACCTTACAGTATTTTTAGACAATCTTATCACCCTGACTAGCCTAGGCCCTGGCTAGGCCTGTATCGGCCTTTGCACGCGACCTCAACCTGCATTAAACTCCTATATTTTTCTTTGAGAATTTCGCAGCCTTTCATTTTCGCGATCGTCAAGTCATCGCGAAATTCGTAAAAATTAAGGGCATATGAACATAAAGGGAAAAGTAAGCCTGAGAACTTATATTAGGTGTAAGTAGATAGGCCTACTACTGTTAAATAGCAATGATAAAAGTACTAGGCCTAGATAACTTTTGAATGAGTGTCTGTTATGGTGGTGTCCAATTATGAAGTGTCCGCACAGGGACAATAAACTGTAAAAAGTTTGCAGAAATTTAATAACACGTTTCCAAAAAATTTGTCTCTCAGGATTAGTTTCTCTGCTCATACATAAATATGTGTTGACCTTTTTACGACATGTGTTGACCATTTAATTAGCAAAAGGTTAAGTCATATGTTCCTTACTAAACATAAATTAATAATTTTATTTTCGACTGCTAATGTTACAATTCAAAGCCGGTGGAAGTGGTCCGGCTGGTCAGGCGTATGCCCAGGCACGTAGCTAGAAAAATCCAAGGGTGGGCGGCAACAATGCAATGGTGGGTAGTAAAAAACAGTATTTTTGCCTTTTTCATAGGCTTAGGGTGGGTGGAAGGTTGAAATTAGGCTGGGTGGAAGGCCTTAAAATAAGCTTTAGACTGGTGAGTGGAAAATGTTTAGCACATAATTGCATCACTGTATGCCAGACTACTTTTTGACAAATGCAAATAAAAAACTTTACAAAATTTAATATAATATGTGGACTCTCCAACTTTGCCTGATCAATTTTTATAATGCTTCCGCCGGCTCTGCAATCTATAGAGGACTCAACTTAGAATGTTAATGAGAGAAACTGACAATAAATTTAGAAATGAAGAGTTGAGGAATAATTTCATTCAATCTTAATTTCCATTCCAACAGTAATGATCCATTTTACTGTTGATTGCTAATTCGAACAGCTAATGAGTGGCCATGGAACTACCAGCTACAAATTAAATTACTCATTATCTTTATTAGTGTGGACTTTAGTGTTCTCTGCAGGCCACTGAAACATCATGGCACCATGATGCTTGTGACTTTCTCCATGATGCTTGACAGTTTACAATGTTGCTTATCAGAACTTAATATGGTATGCTGTAGATTACAGAATCTAGTGCCACTGTATAGTATCTAATGTAAAAAGGGTGGTGCCTCTGCTAATAAAATACTGTACAAGTTGTTAATTTCACAGGGGTTTAATTTTCGCGAATAACCTTACCGCAAAATGATCAAATTTTAAGTTACTAAAACTGTAAACAATGTTGGTGGCGCCCTACTTGTCAACCCAGAAGGGAGTTTCCACGTGCTCATGATCGACGAATGATGAACTGTGATGTTGCAGTTGTGCTTGCTATGATGTAGTGTATGTAGTACAGTACGAAAGGTTAGGGATTCTGAAAAATATAAAAACAGCCATTTTTCTAATTTACTAGGCCTAGTACTGGACAATATCTACTGTATCACAAAGGGTATAGGCTACTAGCCCTATTACTTGGGGCCATTTTACTTAGTCATAGCCTAGGCCTAGTACAAGGTTAGGCAGTAGCAGAAACGGCCGCCTAATGCTAGGGGTTTAAGCTTCTTTAAGTTGAAAAGATCGTGATTCTACTGTAGTTAATTAGGCCTAGGTCCTATGCCTAGAATGCAACTATTAGCTAAAATGGCATCCGTGAAAATATCAACACGCAAAAAAGTCAACAAAGTGGGAAATCGCGAAAAATTCTGTACGCGAAAATAACAACGTATACAGTATTTATGGATAAGTCTGACTGTTAACATGTCACAAGCAGATTTTTAAATTAGGCCAAATAAAAAAAAAAATGCTTGTGAAGTGTCACTGCCTACCCCTGAAGGGTAGCTGTTTTAAGATAACCTGAGATAAAAGTATGTTGTTGTAAGTTTAGGCTTCTAGTTACCTTGTTTGTTGATAAAATTCATATTAAATTTGCACCATGAGGTATTTATTAATGTTATTTTTTATTTTGTTTGGAAATCATAAAAAGGTTATTGTCGAGATAAAATCATTCATACACAGTACAATGGTTAAAGATGATACAAATCTATGGTGGTGACCATATACTGTGAAATTTATTCATGGGCTGACGCTTAACAATTGCTTTTAGTTAGCCTTTTATAAGGGCACTGTTGCAATGTGTGCCACTGTTCTACTGTACTGTAAAGGTGTTTTTTTTAAACAATTATCAAAATATCCCAGGGTGGATCTAGGACTGTCGGGGGTGGGGCACTGTCGATGACCCAGGTGAAAGGTGGCAGGTACATTATTTTTTTTAAACTTGACAAGCAAAAAAATTGCACATGCATCTTGGGGTTTCCATAGCCAACTACAATCCAGCATTTGTCAACTACAACACAGTACCATTTTTTTTTTCAGGTTAAATTTAGGGGATGAAAGGAAGCTTAAATATGTTAATTCATCTACCCCTTAAACCTTCCTTAAACGTTAAAAAAAAAATACTTGTTAAACATCAGTTCCTAAATGAATTTCCAAGAGGAAGAGAGGTTTTTATTTTTAATTATGTAAGAATTTATTTAACCACTGAATCAATGACTTTATTTTGACCATAACCTTTTTATTTTCAAACAAAATATCATTAATAAACACTTAATGATACAATTTAAATTTGGATTTCATCAACAAACAAGGTAACTTAGAACTTAAACATATATTTACCTCAAGTTGTCTTTAAAAAAATAAGAGGTGGCTAGAAATTCAGGGGCGGGCTGTGACGTTTAACAAAGCTGCCAGTCTAATATCAGTAAATTAAAACTTACTATAGGCATCCTCAGATTTAAGTATTTAGTTTCCAGAAAATAACTTGAAATAAAGTGAGATGAATTCCAGCTTACATACAGGCAAAAGCTACTCAGTGACTACCTCTACAAGAATGACAAAAGTGAATGTAAAAACTTACCTTGACACACTATAGATCTATACAAAAAAAGAAAATACTTTTTGTCTGGCGGATGGTGTTTTCTGGACAAAGTGGATTTATTTGGCCCACACAGAGAAAACAGGTAGTGTTATGGTGACTTTTCCATTCTACTGTATATATGACAAGCTAACAATAGGGAGCTAAAAAAATTGTTAAATTGAATCAAGTATTCGGCCTAGACCCATTTTTGTGTGACCCTTTGGCGGCCATATTGGCACATGACCTTGAAACAAGGTCAAAGGTCAATGATTTTTCTTAATAATTTGGAATAAAATTTTATTTTCTATCACTTTTTGGATTTTTTTGTTCATTTTATGTTTAAACTTGGGCGTTTACCACCTTTTAAATACCTTCAGGCAATTGGGAGGGTAGTGTGTCAAACAGGAAAGGGTTAAAATTTGTTTAGTTAGATGCCCATGTAACTGAGAACCTCTGTGAGTTATGTACTAGCCGGTCTGTGCACCTTAAATTGCTGATAAATGGAATGCAGTTGTATGGATTTGATATTCTTGGTAGTATAGGTTTACGGTAATTCTCTAAGCTTCACCTTGCTACTTTTTTCATTGTTAAGCGCATTGAGGCTATGCATAATGCGCTATAAAATCCTAAATAATAATTATAATTATAATTATTATTTCAATTATTATTATTTCTATTATTATCATTATCATTATTATTAAAATACTGTAGTACAGCAAAAAAAGTGTTGAACATTTTTTGGGTGGGCGGCCCCGCCAACCTCCACCCAGCATGATATCCCTGCCTTAACACTTTCAGGTGTGCTGTGCTGTAGGTGTGTTGTTTGTATCTTGGTGTGTAGAAATTTATCAATTTTGGATGTTCTCTGAATGGCATATGCACTGTACAGTAGCAAAAGGTCATTTTAGGTGAGTGATCGCTCTCCCTCACCTCAAAAGGCAAGGCCTATTTTTAGGGTTCATGGATAGCTGTCTTTGAAACATACACAGGCTTAAAGAAGTATGAAGTAAAATTATCAAAGTATTAAATTGTATTATGTCATAATTATCTCAGTGAGGAGAATAATTTCATTTTGGTTTTTGCTGATTTTGGGAGTTGGTTTTGAGGCTTGTTTGTAACTTACAGAACAAAGGCTCAACAAGTTAAAGACGCCTAAGGTCAGATTTTGACACAAGGAGATACAGTATGTAAGGTGGGAAAGTCCAAGACCTAATATTTCTGAAAATAATTGATAATCTGAATGAACTTTGCACGTGTATTTACAGTATTGGGAAAAGAGAAGTTCAGACAATAAGAGATCTAACTTATCTCTGTACTTGATGCTCAATGAGCCAATTTGTTAGAATTTACCCGCAAATTTCATAGGCCGCTGATTGGTTGCTGTTGATTCTTAAGTATTTGATTTGAATCTTAAGTACAGATGACAGATTGCCAAGAAATCTAGGGGGGAATGCATATGCAAATTGATTTCCATGTAAGATCACCATCTGTGTCTCTTTCCATAAGTGAAGAGAAAGATAATTATTACTAAACAAGGAACATTCTTATTCAACAATGTTGTTACCTTATCATAAATTAACATGAAATTGAATGACCTCTAAACTCTACTACAAGATGCATGTTTGGTTTATAAAAACCTGATATGATACGATATTTACATGTCAAACAGAACAAGCTATTTCGATAGAGTAAATATTAGACTTAGATAGAAATCTGGGTTTGGTACGTTTGACAAGTTTTATCTACAGTACAGCTAGGAACACTGTCTGATTATATTGTAATCAAAGACCTTATAATGTAAAGATAGCACGCTGGCCGATTTTTGCATGGAATTTCTGTAATGATGGTGTATGCCACCTACGTTCAATTCTACTCCTTATTTTGTAGGGGGCGCTATGAAATGTGTGTTTTATTATCGTTTTTATAATATTTATTTATTTAAAATAATTATTATTTGGATTTATTTCCCAAAGGGGTGATACTGAATTTTATATTAATATTATATCATTAGTATTTAAATAAATGCGTCTGTGTTATCAAATCAAATCATTTTTATTCGCAATATTTCCTACCTGCGTGTTCATTAACTCCTTATTTTGTAGCGGCCGCAATTCCATGGCATTACGCTCTGGATTAGGCCAGCGCCCTATCTTTACATTGTAATGCACTTGGCAATTGTATTCCCGGCCCCTGGGTAACCGGGGATGGCCGGGACTTTTATCAAGTTGCATTATTTCAATGTTGCAACACCAGGCTAATTCCCAGCTAAGTCCTGGACAGGCCGGGCAATAATAATGTGGAAATCCCTGGTGAAGTCCCCGACCAGCCAGGCAATTCTTGCTTGGCAATCCCCGGAAAAATGTATGTTAAATCTCAATGAAAAAAATATTTATGCCCGACCTACCCAGGCACAATTAGGTAATGCCCGGCCCACTCGGGCATATTTATTGTGAATATACCCCGACAACTCCCAGTAAACACACCCGGCCTACCTGGGCGAAAAAAAATTGCTAATTGCCCCGGCCAATTTCAATACAAGTCCCGTCCGTCCCCGGATACCCAGGGGCTGGGAATACAATTGACAAGTGCATAATTCCACTACCATCACCAATCAGTTTGTAAGATCTTTGATTGTAATGCATATTTTGTGACAGGAAAGTTAAAGAGCGCTTGATTATGGTTAAATCAATTAATCATTAATTTTTTGACTATCAGTCGACAACAGAACTGAGTGTAGAAAAAAAATTAATTCAAACACATGCCAAAGCAAAATTTATAAAGTAATGCATGAAGACAAAACTCTACTGTATGGCAAATTTAACTTTATTGAAATAACGCACATTTCTACATAGACAAACCGGTTTTACACAATTTACAAGTATTGCAGAGCCAGGCTCATATAGATATGAGTACTTGTTTTTTTTGTTTTGTGCTCAATGATTTTATTGGACAAGTCTACTAGGGTACACTGGTTCATTTTTTGTAACTAATTTAGACTTCTGACATTGAGAACAATTCATTATACTCAGTATGTTTCCTTCAATTTGTGTTATGAGTGTCTTCCCACTGTACAGAAACTCACTAACATGAAATAAATTTTACCGAACACTGTGCATAACATTGACTGTAAAACTTCAGTAACAAGACAAGAGGCCTGCGATTTTCAAGATGTTCAGCCATAGAAAGACGATTGGCCCACAGTAACACAGACAGTGATATTTTTCTTCTATTGTATATGTTTAGCTAGCCGGTGAGCACAATGACACCACAAACACCGTATATGCCCATTCTAACCATTCGCGAAGTCACCAACAGCTACTGGAATTTCCATTTGGCTAAAATAAACGACCAATGACTGAATAAGTATGGCGTTCCATAAAAATTGTCGGAGGCCGATTACTTTGGCGGCCGAAAACGATCTACTACTTTTTAGGCCCTATAGTCAAGCTGGCCCTATTACAGGTAGGGCACATGGCGCTAATGCAGTTTTGTACCCACCCATCAAAATTAATCACAATTGTTTCAAAAGTTTATCACGAGTTGCCTACAACATCATACGTCCCTAATATAGTTGAAGAATTCGATATTTTTCCCTTTGAAACTATTTTTAAGCAATTAATTACCGAACTTCACCATACGCCTAGGCTAGGCCTCCTTTCATCGCTCTCGATGCGAGGTCAGCTTGGATGTTACTACGGGGGTCTAAACGTGACACCCAACATGGTTTCATATTGTTACGGTTCAGTGAACACCTACTAAGTACACACTCTTCTGGTAGACAAGCAAACACCACCGCCTATTTAGTGCAATATAGCACAACTTCAACTCGATTTTTAAATGTTTTATTAATAATTACTAATATTTATCATAATCTGACCATTAAATATATATTATTTAATGTAATTGTATTGTTTATAATGTTTAAAATGCTAAATTTTAACAATAAAACTTTGACAAAAACACGACAACAAAATTGAAGTCACAGTGCACAAGAATGTGTTGTGGTCTCAGTAATGAGTTGCTTGTCTACCAGATGCATTGGACCATAACAAGGTCAGACTGATTTGACCTCATATAAAACCACCCTATAACAAGCTGTTTTAGTTTTTATTGTTGCGACCACAACTTCAAAAGCTTCAAAGCATCTTCATATTTTAATGGACGTGAAATGAAATTTCATTTACATAAATTATAATTTCAAACAAATGTTCCTCAACCTTTTTTTAAGTTACCGTAAAACTTTTAACAGTAGTAGCCCCTAATAGCTACCCCTGAGTAGGCTAAACCAAACTTATCTATAGTAACCCATACTTTAATATAGCCTACCCTAGTAATCCATTTTGAAGTTATAGCCCAGCCTGTCAGGGTGTCCCCTGACCCACAAAACAAAAAAACATGATACACCAAGTAGTATAAAATAAAAAGATGCTTGATGCTTTTAAAGTTGTGCTCGCAACAATAAAAAGTTAACATTAACAACAAAAACAGCTTTATTACCATGTTGGGTGTCACGTTTAGTAGGCCCCCGTCCGTAGTAACATCCAAGCCGACCTCGCATCAAATGCGAAAGGAGGCCTATCCAGGGAGCTGTTAACAGCTCCCTGGCCTATCCTAGGCGTACGGTGTAGTTCGGTAAAGAATTGTTTAGCCTATAAAAATAGTTACAAAAAAGGGGAAAATACCGAATTCTTCAACGCATGATGATGATGTTGTAGGCAACTCGTGATGAACTTTTGAAACAATTGTGATTATTTTTGACGGGTGGGTACGAAACTGCATTAGCGCCGGTCACATTGACGTGAGGCTCGGGATACAAACATTTTGTATTGTAGTCTGGGCCTAGCTAATTCGTATGTAGGCCTAGGATGCATATAGGCCTAGGCCTAGCTTCAATTCGTCTTCGCGGGTCCCAATCAATAATTTCGGCTGCTTCTTTCTTCCGATCCTCACCATCCTCAGTCTATTGCTTGGTTGGTTCCAGGGAATTACTTTACTTGTTTTGTGTCCTAACCTACCTGTCTATCTGCTAAACGATCCCCAGCTGAACAACTTGCTTCCATCATTTTCTGTCGTTTATGGTCAGGACTTTCAAGACTCATACCTATTACAAACAAATTAATTTGTAAATTAATTTTATGTGAGTTTCAGCTCAGTCGGTTTTTGACACGTTTGCTGCTGAATGAGGCGACGGCGCAGAGCAAAATTGCGCCCTCTATAATGGCAGACCACGTTAGAGAAATGTTAGACCGACCAGCACTCGATAAACTCACGTTAGAGATAGGCCTTCATGAGCGGGTTTAAGCAATTAAAACGTCAGTAACCTGGGGCGGATTGAAGGACGCTTGGAAAAATAGCCCACAGACCAATGTTGGCGATAGTAATCTTATAGAGAAATAAATTAGCTACCGATGATCAAAATCATAAGCCTATAGGCCTACGAAGCGTCTGATTTATAAAACTTCCCTCTTTATTTTTATCGGCGTAAAATGTCTTATTTACTTCAGACTTTTAGAATGGTTCATTGATATGATAATTTAAACCCCATATTATTTTTTTTTTATTTTGCATCTACAACACCCACACTAATAAATTGCACTGTAGAATTTGGCATCGTCAGGAATTTGTTTCCATTACATCTATTAATGATTGGAATAATCTACCCATCTAATTGTTAACGCATCCTCTATTTACATTTAAAAGCCTTTTGAAGACACACTGGCAAACACACGGCATGGAGTTTGAGCCCTATAGAAACAGAAATGGCTATCAAGAGGAGAGACTCACACATCTTAAAGATTTATAGTCTCAGGTAAAGAAAATTCAAGGTAAATGAAGCAGTGAAACGGTTTAAAAAAGATGTGAAAAATCACATTAAATAGGCCTATGACCAAGCCTATCGTAAGTGTAGGCCCTATGGAGGGTCCGATGTGCTATGAATATTTCAGAGCTCCCAAGTCTTACTATTTTGGCATAAGTCTCACTATTTTCCAGTCAATCTCACTCTTTCACTATTTTTGACATTTTCTCACTATTTTTGACATTTTTCCAC
>JAOTQE010001737.1:0-11408 GCA_025631205.1 Nesometra sesokonis
TTAAAAAACATCTAATGTCTACCTACTAAATTTAAAACTTAGTCATGATTGTGATTTTGCTGTCTCCTGCGCTTCATGTATATATAAGTAAAAAATAAATATTATATATAAAAAAAGAAATATTATATTATTGTTATTTATTTATTTATTTATTTTTATTATTTTTTATTTATTTATTTATTTATATTGTTATTATTTTGTTTTCTTTTTTATATATGCAAAATTCAATGCTATAATGCTCTTTCAAAAATGTGTTGTTTACATACATTTTATATCATGTTTAATGTTTTATTTATATACATATATATATTCTTGTTATATGCTATCATTATAACTGCTATCAAATTATTATTATCATTAGTGCAGTGTAATAATTAGTGATAATGATTATTAGCATTATTATTATCAATATTACATTAACTTTTATTATTACTGTTGTTATTACTATTTACTTTTGTAATTATTATTATTATTATTATTGTTATTATTATTATTATTAGTTTTTTATGTATGTATGCAAAATTCAATGCTATAATAGTAATGCTATTTCAAAAGTGTATCATTTGTATATATTGTATATAATATTTAATGCTTTATTTATATTCTTTTATCCTTATTGTTATTCTTGTTATATGTTATTATTATTACTGCTTTTATATTATTATTATTATTATTATTATCATTGTTGTGGTGTAGTAATGGCGAGAATAATTATTATTACTATTATTATTAATATTACTGTTGTTGTTATTATTATTATCGCTGTCATTATTAGTTTTTTATGTATGTTGTGACAAAATTCAATGCTATCTCAAAATCTATGTATTGCTTGCATATGTATATCATGTTTAATATACTATTTAAGTATTATTGTTATTATTATTATTACTATTGTTACTATTACTACTATTATTATTATTATTACTGTTATTATTATTTTATTATTATTATTATTATTAATTATTATTATTGTTATTGTTATTGTTATTGTTATTGTTATTGGTATTGGTATTGTTATTGTTATTGTTATTGTTATTGTTATTGTTATTGTTATTGTTATTGTTATTGTTATTGTTATTGATATTGTTATTGTCATTATTATTATTGTTATTACTATTATTATTATTATTATTATTATCATTATTATTACAGTATTATCATTATGATCATTATCACTATTATCAGTTTTCATCAATTATTGTTGGTTTTGTTTATTATTATTATTTTATCGTTTCGTCTTGTCTTTTATCTATAAATTTTCACCTGTAATATAAATTTTCTATTTTTAGGCTTGCCCAACACAAGATTTCGTCTTCTCGGGAACAAGCCTTCTTTCAATGTATATATTTTCAAGAAATCACATTTTACTGTATATTTTATCATGCTTTGAAAGTAAATAAATGTCTTAATATCAGATCACTATTATATAGGTTTCAGCTTGTTAATTTGCCCGTTGCGGTTCAACTCTATTTTGGCTCCGTTTCTGCTCTACTATTATATAAAGAAAAAATCCTGAAGTAGCGAACAAACAATTGTTAAAAATGCTGTTCTTTGGCAACACATCTATTTTGGAACTTACCATTGCATCTTCATTTATTCATCTGTAACGGTGACATGATTGAGAAACGTTAAGCTTTAACGACAGACAGGCACCAACCAAAAATACCAAAAACATACTAACAAACTGTAGTAACATCCAGAGTTACTAAGGCTAATAGTTACATTCAGAGTTACTAAGGCTAATAGTTACATCCAGAGTTACTAAGGCTATCCAGTAACACCCATTTATTGACTAAAAGAAACCCACACAAATTACGCTACACCAGTACACCCATTTATCGACAAGAATCAGCAAACAATTGTTTCCAATTAATTGGTAACAGTTAACCTCTAGTAAACCCAGTTACATAACCAGCCATCACCCAGTTATCGACTATAAGCCAGACCACAATACTTAAAGTTTAAACAACATCCAGTTTTTGACCAAAACCAGACCACAACCTTCTGGAAACATCCAGTTATCGACTAAAACTAAACTACAACGCTCTTGTCATAAACAACTAAAATAAGCAATGAATCCTCTACAACACATTCGACTAAAAACAGCCAGTAACCCTCTACTATAACAACCAGTTTTTGTCACTTTTGTTTTGGTGTCATTCAACACCCAGTTATCGACTAAAACCACAGAAATATCCTAACAGGTTTGCAAATAAAACCAGCAAACAACCCTGCAACAACATCCAGTTAAGGAACTAAACCAGGAAACAACCCTCCAGTAACACCAATATATCGACTACAAACCATACTGACAGGACCCTTAAGCAAAATCAAGTTATCGACTAAAATTACTGTAACAAACAACCCTCTAACAACACCAAGTTATCGACTAACACTAGCAAACAACAACCAGTTATGGGACTAAAACCAACAAACAACCCTCCAGTCATACCAAGGATCGGCTAACAGTCATATAGACAACACTCAATTAACATCAAGTTATCGACTAAAACTAGCAAACATCTCTAAAGCGACACCCTGTTTTGGATTTAAAACCAGCAAACAACCCTCCAGCGATACCAAGATATCGACTAAAAATCATAGACAACAGTATCAAATTTACCATTTGATAGAATTTTAAAGGTAATGTTATTCCATGACCCTTTTAGAATAGCCACCAAAATGATCTACATGGTCAATATAATGGATAAATACAGGTTTACATGGCGGCCATTTTGAAATTCAAGATGTCGACTGAAGGCGTGTTTGGAAAAATAATTACACATTTTAAAAAAACATAATATCAGCAGCCCAAAATTAATAAAGCTAGTAAAATCAATTTTAGCACAAAATTTCACGTAGAATAAATTTCTAACCCTACTATTATGGTTGTTGTGGCGGCGCTCGTGGTGGCGGTGGCAGTGGTGGTTGTGTAACAGTGATGATGGCGGCGGCTATACAAACGACTACCAATTACCATGCAACTTACCTCGTCCTTTAGAGAAGTCGTCAAACATTAACATCTTTGGTCTATCATTAAATTTGTCGCCTGATTTTACAAAAGCTTCCTTGATGCTCTCGTAGTCATTTAGAACCACGACGGGAAATACGCCAAGTTTTAATCCCATAACATTTCCGTATTTTTCACCAAGCTTTTTCAATGTCTCGTGAGGAGCCTCGTCTGCTAGTATCAGCTGCAGGAGATTCCCGATATACGGCAAGCCCCATGGACCAGGAGGTAGGTTCTGGCGTTTTTGTGTAAGCTTCCAGATCGAGACCAAAACAACAACAATAATCCCAAGCAAAACGGAGTCCCAGTCGAATGGGGTAATCGCTGTTCGAGTTGCATCCATCGATAATGTCATACAGTAGGCTCAAATAATTTGTATTGTGTTATCTTTGTGAGTATGCGGTAGCATAGTGCTTTCCGTTTACTAAACACAATACTAAAGCATATTTTTAGCAAATTATCCTAGAATTAGGTATAATCTTAGCAATAATCGCATGCATAAAATATAACAATTGTTGTTTGCGTCTAACGAGAATTATTACAAATGTAACCGCAAACTCATAAAAAGATCTTTAATCATTTATTTATATAATTCAATTGTAGAAATTTATTTTGGAATTTTACTTTTGTAAGCTGCACACTTAATAAACTTAAAGAGAATTAGACAATTTAATCTTTGTAATACCTTAACAGAATTGTTTTCCACGTCCGACGATAATTCTTTCTAAAATTTGTTTTATAGTTAATCACAAACAAATACATTATTTTATGCTGTAATATTTTTTTTATTTTTTAATTCTGCTACTTTAACAGAATTATTATAAATTATATATAAGCTTATTTCTATAGAGAAACTTTCTTTTCAGAATAATCGTAATAATAGTTATTATTATAAAACACCATAAATGCACCAAATCCAGGTCTAACTTTGACATAAATTCTTGCAATTTCCTCTCAATTGGATGTTAACCACGAACAGATTATCTCTTGTTTAGTTAATTTATCTTATTCAAACGTTGTTTTTACAAATAAATCTAGGTCCCACCTTAATCTGTTACACTAATATATAAATCCCTAGCACCTATTCTATACGCACCAGTGGAGAAATGTTTTTTTTTAATATGACCTATATTTGATATATTTACACTGTGAAATGTAGTACTTAATTTGAGTATTAGTGGAGGTTTAATATGGTTTGACCTTGAACAACTCTAACAAAGAGTATTTATGCAATGTTTCCTATAAAATGGCCGAAAGTAGGTTAGAACTTTTTACATTTGACGAAATTTATATCTGTAACTTTACAACAAGTCGTCATAGGAACTGATATTGATTTTAAATTGTTGGATCAAACCAATGTATATATATTTTTTTCTAATGAACGTTTTATTAATGATCGGAAATGAAATTGTTGACTTTTAAAACATGCAAAAAACAGTTTAATATGATGTTTCCTCACGAAGTTATGAACAATCAAAGTTTGAACATTTAAAATGTAAATTTTTTGAGAAAACTGGATTTGAAAATTGTTTATCAGTATACATTGACTAGGCAAGGTCATTTTTAATTGCATTTTTGAAACATTTTTTTATCATAAATCTGAAAATTTTAGTATGAAATTTGTATGTATGAGTATATTTTTGAAATAAAATAAAATTCTTCAAAAAAAATATTTTCTATTTGTGACTTATGCCTCATTCGGTTTGGCTATAGTACGGTCGTTGAAAGTAAAAATCAGGGGCTACCGGGAAAAAAGGTTGACAAAGGTTTCTTGGTATCAATCAAACCGTAAAAATATATTCTTCCAAATAAAAAAAGGTCCTCTTCGGTCCACCCTGGGGAAACAAGTTTATAATAATTTGTAATACACATAATATTATGTAAATGCTGAGACGATGATTGTACAGCTATGCTACTTATATCACCCCTACCCAAAAAAACTCAAAATTTTCATCTTTTCCGACTATATGTAATCTGTTTACTTTTTCTGATGTTATTAATGAATCAATTGACATAGGTTTTATATTAAAATAAGACAATCACCTTTGCAATGATTCCAGAATCCAAAGTAATGAACATATAAAACTGCAATTATGACAATTTACAATAGCCCTACCCCTAAATCTAAACGTGTTATCAATTTTCGACAGCATATGGCTTTTTGACATTTTAAGTCGTAATCAACCAATTTTTATGACCTTAATTTTAAAAGATGGAAATCATGTAATATTTAGAATAAATACAACCATATTGATCAATTCAAACTACGGTTGGATTACCCATGCCAAACCCTGAAACATATTTTATGTTTTTGACATTACGTGGACTTTTGACAATATTCATGGTACCATTAATAACCCAGATGTTATGACGTTAGTATTATAAATCATCCAATTTTTACAATGGCAACAAGATCACAGGAATGATCACTTAAAACTGCACTTTGGGCCACTACTTTGGCTATATTAACCCTGTCCCATAAACTTCAATTGTTTTCATTTTCCACATTATGTCACCGCATTAATCATTTATATCTTTGATGATCCGATTGGTATATGAGCTAAATGTTAAAATATAAACACTTAATTTAGAATGATGGCAGAATACGAAAAGTTCACCTAAATCTGTACCTATGGATTACTCATACCAAAAACTCAACCTTTTCATCTTTTTACAATATTTTGTGACCTTTTGACTCGTGATGTTTTAACAAACCAATTGTCATGAGCTTAATATTAAAATAGAGCTAATCTTTAGGATGATACCAGAATCAAATGCACTGTTCATATAAAACTGCACGTATGGCTATTTATATTACCCTACTCTCAAAAAACCAAATATTTTATCTTTTTTGAAAATATTTGACTTTTTGACATTTTATGCTGTCATTAATGAACCAATTGTTATGAGCTTAAGGTTATAATATGTTAGAATGATAGTGAGGCAAATTTATTGATCAATTATGGCTATTATATTACCCCACCCCAAAAACATGACACTTTTATATTTTTTCAAAACAAACTTTTGGCATTAATGACCACGTAGTTATATGAAATTAGTACAGTATTACAAATCATACAATTTACGGCAGGGCTAAAAGATTGATCACATAAAACTACACCTTGGCTAGCTTGGCGCTATTGTCCCTAACCCAAAACCGTGATTTGTTATTTTTGACAATATGTGATCTACATATTAATCACTTATATCATATGACCTTGATATTAAAACAAAGACAAAATAATATGTAGAATGATGCCAGAATCAATAGGATTGATCACCTAAATCTGGACTCGTCGTTATATATATTGCCGCCACCCAAAAAACAAATAATATTTTCATATTTTTTGACAATATGTGACTTTCTAAGTTTTTGTGATGTTATTTTTTATCCCATTGTGGGAATGATTATAAAACAACCAATCATATAATCTTCAAGATGATACCAGAATTAAAGAAACTGAATATATAAAAACGCACTGAAGGCAATTTATGTCAATCCACTCCAAAATCGAACTGTTTTATCTTTTTTCGACAATATATGACTTTTTGAGATTTTGTGATGTTATTAATGAATCCATTGTTATAAATTTAATATTGAAACATGGAAAATCAAGAAATATCTAGGATAATACCACGAACAAATGTGTTGATCAGTTAAAACTGCATTTTGCTATTTATATTACCCATACCCCACTTGAAATTTGTATATATTTCGATATTATATGACCTTTTACCCTTTATGGTATTATGTGATTAATATTAATATTAAAATATAGTTAGTCATATGATTTTAGAATGATTTCAGGATCGAATGAATTCATCACTGGAAACTAAAAAAATAAAATAAAATAAAAGGCTAATACTTTACCTTTATCCACAAAACTGCATTTTTATCATTTAGAAAGTAAATGTACATTTGTGTGATTAATTTTAAGATTATGCATTGCTTTGTTCACTGAAAATTATGTTCTAGTCTATATTTTAATATTAAGCTCATAAAATTCGAGCCATAAGATGTATAAAAGGTCATATTAAATTCTGAGTTTGTTTTGCTTCTATTATCACTCCAAAGGTTATTTGATTTTCTATGTTTTAATATTAATTTTAAGCCCACAGCAAATTAATAACCTTAGAAAAGATAAAAGATTACATATTGTCGAAAAAGTTGAAAAAGTTGAGTCTTTGGGATAGGAGTTTTATAAATAGCCATAGGTAACAATTATCTCAAAATATATGTGTGTACTACAAATTATTAATTAGCATTAACTAAGCTTTAAAACGATACCAAACACTACGGTAATTATCAAAAGCTAATTATTTGACCTTTGACCTGTTTACCCAAGTAACAGCATTGAATGGCTTATATCTCTACAAATATCCATTTTTTTTAATATAGGTGCATTTGAAAGAAATGATCTGTGTAAAATTACCGATAATTTGATACCAAACATGACCATGTTCTATGTAGTACGTGGGCCATCTTAAAATTCAAAATGGCGTCTCATTAAAAGGCCTATAACTTTTCCCCATCATCAGTTTGTCTTGTTCTTAATCAAGACGCTTTATCTATGTTCTCAATACCATCTGGCAGTTTTAAGGGGTAACTCAAAGGTAAACATTTTTAAGCATTAGGCCTACTCTACTGGTGTGTTTCATAGGCACTTTGCTCCAATGATTGAATGGCACCGTAAGGTGTACTTAGTGCGCATCATGACAAACAGTATGGTAATGCATAATAATTACATGCACTAAAGGTGAACGACCGGATACAAATAAGTAACTCGTATAATTTATTGTCGAAAACTTATCTTATTTATAGTATTATACAAAGTCCGATTTTCTATTTTTCAGTTTGACAAGCAGAAAAAAAACAAAAAGCAAAATAAAATCATTTGCACCTCTTTACAAACAATTCACAGCCCCCCACCCCCCTCACCCCCAACCCCTCGGTCGGGGTAAAGCAATATAAAAATATTGTATAAGTGACCCTAAAAATGGAAAAGGGCCATAAAAATGGGCCAAAAACGGGAAATAAAGTTGTTTTTTTTGCTCGTCAGAACCAAACCGGTAACCACGCCCACCCGGACCTCCCTCGTTCCCCCCGCCGGAGAACACTGGCGCCACCACTGAAGGTAACACTTCGGATTATCAAGGAACAGCCTGACCTAACCTTACTCGGTAATAAATAAATCGATCTATAGAGCGCCTCCGGATCTCAAGGAGTTGTAATTTACATGTTTTACATGTTATAAATTTAATAATGTATTTTCACTTGAACTAAAACAAATCATCAACATACAGGGGCGTATGTAGTCTTTTGGAAAAGGGTAGAGACGGTTAGAGAGTTTTAGGAGGTCCGGGGGCATGCTCCCCGGGAAAGTTTGGTCTTTTGATGTCCGGACGTTTAAATATATCAATTCTATAATTGCCGAGTATTTTTCGTTTTATAGACAATGGTAATAAATATTGATATAATATATTTCCGAAAAGGGAGGGCGTCACGGAGCCGGTCCGGGCCCTCTAAATCCGCCCCTGACATTAATTGAAATCAACATGATCATATAATTTGATTTTTACACTGAAGAATAATCAAAATGTAAGTATTATGTATGTTTTTCGCTATTTTTTGTAGCATAAGGCCGGTCACTCACTGCGTCATGTGACGGTCGTTGGACGGTCGCAAGACTAAACCGTCACTCTCTGTTTGTGTGGTTGCCAGACGTGAGGACAGTCTTCTACTCGTCGGGCCACAGTTTTTTTAGTGATTCAACTGGATAATCACTAAAAAATCGTTGAATGACGAGTAGAAAACTTCCATCGCATCTGTCAACCACACCGACGGTCGCACGACGCAGTGAGTACCCAGCTTAAGGATGGAAAATTAGAGGTATGTTTTAAAATCCCCCAATTATAGTGATATACTGCAAGATATACACTGATTAACAAATCGGCAGAGAATCAACTATAACAAAGGGTCTTGAGATTAATCAGTCCATTTTATAGTTTTATTTACTAAGACTGTTTTAATTCTTTCTGAACAAGAAACGGCATTCGATTAGGCTCCTCTTGGTGTTAGTATTATTTTGAAGCTATGGGGTACTCGTGTTGCTCCCATTATACCGATGAAGTTGGGTTGTGGTGCATGTTGAGGCCTTGTGATCTTGAAGTTCATTATGATGTTAGCAAAAAATAAGTATAGCTCTATCTTGGCCAACTCTTCGCCGAGACACGCACGTCGACCTGATGGAATAAAAAATGTTTCATTATTCAATCGAATCACTCGATGTGACCAGAAGCCAACCTCGACCTAAAAGAAAGAACTTATAAAAACGACAAAATCAAAGAAACAAACAGTAAGAAGTAGATTTGAACAGGATAAACCATAGATGTATTATTTGCGGCTAGATGGTTAACTTCTACAGAATACCCCAAAGTGCAGTTCCATGTACGCACCTACTATTCCGGAATCCAATCAATCAAATCGTGTTACGTTCTAACGCATTTGCTATGTCGAAATTGCGCTCCCAATCTTCATAATAGTTTCAAACTTATCAATAAATGGAAGTAAATTTAATCCAAATAATTATAACAGGCAAATCAAAACATATGTGACATTTGTAAATAATTTGTATGAAAAAAAAATTTTAAAAATACAATAATTGTAAAACAAGTTATTGTTATTTAACTTACATGGTTGAGAAATCAGAATAGTAGGCGCCTACATGGGACTCTACAATATTAAGTTCACCATCTAGCCGTAAATAACATATCTATTGAAAAACTCAGAAGATAATACATATGGACAAGTAGAGCCCAGGCTGAAAACATACTCAAATAGAAGAAGCAGAGAATGACGTAACAGACGGTGATGAGACGTCATAATGAAATCAATTTCAAATGTCTTAATTTTAAAGAAATATAACTTATTTCTTGATCATGTAAGTCCGAGTATTATTCCTAAGTTCCAAATAATAAAACATTCTTTTTTAATGTGTTGTATTCTAATTTATAGATATAATACTGTTCTGCCATGTTTATGTCATTTTAGAAAAGAATTTGATTTTTTGTGGATCTTAAAAAATAAAGCGGATGACTACTTTTTTATTTTGCTTATGTTAACAGTTTAAATCTAGTAACCATCGGCGAGCTACGTTATAATGTGCAAATGCGGGCCGTGAGTACAACAGTACTTACAATGGAGAGAATAGCCTGGATAACATCTGCGCGAATACGGTCTACAGCCTACCACCTTAGCAACGGTAAATTATCAACGAAATCGTCTAGGTCTAACCTAAAATAGTCCGGAGACTATTAGCTTTTTACTACTAAAGAATACAACTAAAGAGGTATGTTTATTATTTTAGAAATAATAAAAAGGTGATTTTTTAAGGTATGTCTCTTTAAATAACATTATCTCTAATCTTGCACTGTTTAATGCTAAAAGATCGAAACAAAATAGTTCTGTTTAAAATGCTTTCAAGAACTGAGATTTGGATAACATCTTCAAAAACAAGATGGCACAAAGAGAAATTTACAGAGGATCGTAGATGAATTTAAGAACAGGGGTGACGAGGATGGACTTTACTTTAAGAACAAAAAACAACAATACTATAGGAGAAATATATCAACAGAATTAAAACTAAAGTACATAGATACTTGAACAAGTTCACCGGTACCAATATCATTTGAAGATGTAATTTAGAAGTAAAAGAATCACTTTTTTAAAAATGACGGATCTTTTGCATAGCAGGAAGCTATTTATCAAACTAGAAAACGTCATAACTGCCACGGAAACGTGGATAGACCTACTCAAAAAAGAGATGGAAAAAACGTCAGAGACTTTAGAAATAATTGGCCTATGGGAAAATAACACAAATTTCTTATAAATAACATAGTTATGAAAGAAGTGCTGCGATTAGGCAATGGTATACGTACACTCCTAGGAATATTGATGTGGTCAGAAGACAGAATGGGGATAGGTTGTAGGTCAAATCCTGGTAGAATATGCCACCACATAAGTAAGCAGATAGTCGAATTGGTATTAAGTTTAGCTGTCATTCTTAGTCATGTCTTTTGAACATTTCATTGAATATGTGGTCAGTCGGCCTGTCTGTCCCTTTGGTGATTTACATTATGCCTATTTCGGAATCTTCAGGTTCCATTGATATCTTATTTGTCGGGTTTTCGGTCACCTTGTCGATTATAGACGTATTGAATATTCATGTCCTGTTTAATTTCAGACCTGACAAGTAACGATCTATTTGGACATGTAGAAAGTCCAATCACTGAAGTGTTGCTTTGGTGGCATTAAAAAATGATGACGTGTGGTGTACTAATTAGAAACATACGGAAGTTTATAGCGACTTTTATTTAAATATGTTAATACATGTCGTAG
>JAOTQE010001748.1:0-11408 GCA_025631205.1 Nesometra sesokonis
TTTTCTGAATTTAGAATTAAGATAATAGAATAGGAATAGGAAAAATTTGGGACTTTTAAAAAAGTCTGGTTTTTCGTCAATTCCGGTTTGCAGAGAGTCCGGTATTGGGAGAGTTGACTGTATCTGTGTCGACTGTTGTAGTGGGGGTGATGATAGTGGTCATGGTAATAGTGGTGGTTGTGATACTATCAAGGTTGACCTATCGTAAGTGGACATCTTTGGGTTCGAAAAAGTGTTCGCTCACAGGTACTTGCTTACAAGGGTTCGACCAATAGAGGGCCAGATATTTTAAAACAATGTATACAATATTCGCACATACATCTCGATTGGCTTAATCACTAGATGAACTTTATGAAGATTATTTAGTCATACCATACAAAAGACTTTTCTTTATTATTAAGTATAACAAATACAATAAGTCATTCTAAGGATTATGTATACTAGACATTGTACCGATTATCAAAAAAAGCACAAGCTTTTCAGGTTGCCGCTTACGGGAAGTAAATTGAATGAAAGAAATCCACAAGTTTATATGGCCACTTATGGAAGGTAGCTGCTTATGAGAGGTATCAAATGCACAGATTAAGTGGCCGTTAAGGAGGGGGGTGGTAAAACTGCAATAGTGAAATGTTAACTGTATATAATTAATTAAATACCATTTTACCTGTCCAATTTATTGATGAAGGCTACATCTTTGGGTTCGAAAAAGTGTTCGCTCACAATAGGTACTTGCTTACAAGGGTTCGACCAATAGAGGGCCAGATATTTTAAAACAATGTAAACAATATTCGCACATACATCTCGATTGGCTTAATCACTAGATGAACTTTATGAAGATTATTTAGTCATACCATACAAAAGACTTTTCTTTATTATTAAGTATAACAAATACAATAAGTCATTCTAAGGATTATGTATACTAGACATTGTACCGATTATCAAAAAAAGCACAAGCTTTTCAGGTTGCCGCTTACGGGAAGTAAATTGAATGAAAGAAATCCACAAGTTTATATGGCCACTTATGGAAGGTAGCTGCTTATGAGAGGTATCAAATGCACAGATTAAGTGGCCGTTAAGGAGGGGGGTGGTAAAACTGCAATAGTGAAATGTTAACTGTATACAATTAATTAAATACCATTTTACCTGTCCAATTTATTGATGAAGGCTACACATGGAACCTTGTAGCGTTTCATCTGTCGGTTAACTGTCAATGTTTGACTCTGGACACCACCAACAGCGCAAAGCACTAGAATTGCTCCGTCAAGCACACGCAAGGCACGTTCTACCTCCACAGTGAAGTCCACATGCCCTGAAATTTTCAGTAAAAGGTAGTTAAAAGTTGAAGTGTGCTGTAGCTTGGTTGTTAATATGCTTGCCTCCCAATTCTGGGGTCATGGGTTCGAACCTAGATTCTTTCTCATGGCCTAACAACACCAATCTCTAACAGCACTCCCTAACAATGACACTCCCTAACAACACTTCCTTACAATGACACTCCCTAACAACACACTCTAACAATACCACACCCTAACAATCCAACATTCCCTAAGCCTTATAATGAGAATTGGTTTAGAAAGCATGACATAGTTCTCATCCTACAGTAACAGCACCACTCCCTAAGCCTTATAATGAGACTTGGTTTAGAAAGCATATACTGCAGTAAAAGCATCACTCTCTAAGCCTTATAATAAGACTTAGTTTAGAAGCATGACATACATCTCATCCTGTCAGTGGTGAAAAAACTCACTGTTTGATATGACACGAAATAAAAAAAACGCAAAACTGTTCATGACACACTAACATATTTTGAAATTTGAATACAGTTCTGTATTATTTACTGAACAAGTACTCGCATCTAAATGAGCTCTCATCATTCAAATTGAGTAAAAACCACTCATTAATCAAACATAGAGAAATAGCAGATTTAATGTGGGGCTAAACATGCTTAAGCCCCACAAAAAAATTACCCTAAAAAATTATTGGTTCTTTATGACAATGGAAAAACAAAATACATGCACAGCAGCTGTATATAGGGCTACCTAGAGGCAATGTAGGACCTGTTATTGCAAACAGATTTTTGTTTTCATTTTTTATTCCAAAATCAAAACCGGGATTTAAGCTCCCCTAAATCAAAAGTATGATGTCTGACATGGACCCTAAGATTAAAGTTGTTTTAAAGAAAATAAAGCAGCCTCTCATTTTTCTGTTGGTCACAAAAAAACATCAATTATTTAGCCTGTTTTCCCGTCAATCATTAATCCCAAAAATGGCGATTGGAATCGGCGTTTTCGATCGTTAATTTTAAAAAAATGATTTTTACAACGATTTACAAGAAAAGGGGTCACTTTCGACATTTAAGATCGTCAAAGTTGACCCGACTTTGACGATTTGGATCATTAAATTTGGGTGCTCACGAGGCAACATTGCTCGCGGCAAGAATTTACATGTTTTGGGCCTTGAAATAAATCACACATTTTGTTTATTAAATTTTTGGGAGTTTTAACTTGCTTCAGACCATGAAATATACAATTATCTAACTAATATATAAAAATTGCAGTTGAAAAGTTTGTTAAACTTGTTTTTATTGTGATTTAACTTTCATACTACATTTCCAGTTTTCAGATATATTAAAAAAAAATTATGAAAAATGTTAGTCATGGTCTCTGGAATACGATGACTAACATTTTTCATAATAATAAAGCGCCTCCTTGACCTTACGGGAATCCTATCAAGATCAACAAACCTCCACTCAACCGCGACCAAGGCCTGCAGCTCCCTCGATTTACGATAGAGTTTTACCTGAGCGTCACCTGACGGCATTCCAACATTTACGTGATCAAGGCCCTTAGTGGAAGGAGCCGAAACGTAGTGTTTCAACAATTTCTGTCTCTACGTGAATTGTTTATTTATCATTAAAAAAATGTTTAAAAAATGCAATTGAAAATGACCTTGCTTAATCATCGTATACCGATACAGTTTTCTAAAAAGCATTCAAACTTTGATAGTTAACTTTGTTAAAGATAATAATGTAGTTTCATAATTATATAAAACCATTTTCAAATTTTTTTACTTTGCTCTCTCACATATATTTACCAGGTGTGTCAATAATGTTAATTTTGCTATCATTCCATTCCGTATAAGTTGCAGCTGATTGGATGGTGATTCCACGTTGTCTCTCTAGCTCCATTGAATCCATTGTAGCGCCAACATTGTCCTTCCCTCGAACCTTAATTTAAAAAGTCACCGCTTTAATAATCATAATACAGAGTAATGCTATGCCGTTCGAGTTGTATAGCAGAATGGGTCAAGTGGGAAAAAAATGAACAAACGCAAAAAAAAAAAACAGCACAGGTTTGAGGCCTGATCCTGGTGATGGAACACATTTTCTTGGACAATAAGAATAGGCCATAGGCCCAGTTTATATAATGGCTTGTATGCAATTAAAAGAATCCAGTCTATCTTTCAAGAAGAGTAGGAGTACTGTTTTTTTTTTTATTTTTTCAATATCAGTATTTAACTTAGTGGATTATTTTTCAAATAATCTCTTTTTTATACATTAATTTAATGATTTCAGGTGTTAACCAGGAAGGATACTTACTTATGTTCTAGATTCTAAACAGGTTGAAGATATAATAATACTACTGTCATTTTTTAAATGATTAGGAGGTGGAAATTAATTATATGCAGAAAAATTGAGGCTTTACACTTGACAGGACCCACTAGAATTGAGTGTCAACTATAATCAGAGCTCCCAAGTCTCCAGGATTGTCCTGGAGTCTCCAGGAGTTTTGGATCATCTCCGAGCTCCCGGAATTATCCAATTTTCTCCCGGAATTTAGTTTCTCCAGGAAATTCTCCAGAATTGGTAAGCAACTATGAACTATGAAGTTCAGTAATGTTTTGGGGAACAATAATAGCACATTTTAACATTGACAATACATGTTAAAAACTATAAATTCCATAACAGTCAAAGTGTTGAGGTTATGAAAAAGGGTATTTGTACATACTTTATAGGAAAGGTTTACATTACAAACAGTAGTAGAACAACAAGAAAATTTCCAGGAATTCTGTTTTTAGGTCCACGCGAAGCAGACCTTAGGTTCTCACTTATGTTCTTCTTGTTGTTGCGACCATAACTTTAAAAGCGTCCAGCGTCGCCAGTTTTAAACGGACATGCTTGTAATGTTGTACACTTAAATTAAACCCCATTCCCAACAAACGTTCATCGCCCTTTTTTAAGTTATACCCCAGGGTGTCCCCTACACCCACAACACCAAAAACGCATTTCGGCAAGTAGTGTAAAATATAGTTAATCTCACCAAGGTATGAGTAGCTCGGTTGTTAAGACATCGTTTAACTGACCGTTCTACAAGAGCGAAGGTGGGATCGATTCCCACCACGGTAGGCCGTGGCTATTGTATTTTTTTTAATTTTTGTTCGGAGTAACATTCAATTTATTTAAAATTTTTTATCTTAATTTTGCTCTTTCAAACATTTTTTTCTGCAATTCTAATGCCTTAAAACGTAAAATCATGCGACATGGTCTAATAGTGCTATAGTAATTAATAATTGAAAATGCATTTACATCCCGAAATCGCGTTGGAAGCGCAGACCTGGTGAGCGGTCGCTCTTGTTTCAACATGGGACTTCTATATAATGGTCATACATACCTGTAGTACCCAAAAATATGTTTAAACTTTAATAGGTTTCAACTTGCTTAACTGTGGAAAGTATAACCCTGTAAATTCTACAGATCTAATAAGACTAAAATTAGCCAGTGGAAATATTGTTGTAGCTGGATTTTGTGCTGGCCGCTGACTTAAAACGACAAGACTGAAAATACATCCATTTCAATATAAAAAGTAACATTATAAATTGAAAACATTTGCAAATAAAGTATATATTTACCTCATGCATTTCCTTAATTCTTCCAGTGTAAAATAAAATCCTTTCTGTCAGGGTTGTCTTCCCAGAATCAATATGTGCAGATATTCCAATGTTTCGAATTCTATGCAAATCATCCTGAAAATTAAAAACAATATTAATAAAAAAGAATATATTTTTTCTCTTAGAAAATGTTTAAAATTTTCATAGTACTTATATATTAAAAAATATTGTATTTTTACTATAACTTAGGATGATCGCAGGGTACATTTGCTCATATTTACCTTGAATATTCCAAAAAAGAAAGTTAAAAAAAAATTCATTTGTCCATCCATTATCATCGTTACAGCTTATTTGTGGCAGAGCCAAGCCAAAGGAGACATGTCGAAAAAAATACAAAAATGAGTTACCGATATTATGAAACTATATGATATATTATGAAACATTATTATCTTTAGCATGCAAAAAAAATCAGTTTCATACAATTTTTCCTTGCAAAGTTATGATCAAATTTTGAACATCAAAATGGAAATTTGAGAAAACTGCAAAAGAATATTGCTTATCAGTGTACATTAATTAAGCATGGTCATTTTGAATTGCATATTTTTACCAAAATGTTTGATCATATACAGGGTTAATGTAGTATGAAAGCTCACTGTTCAAACTGTGTGTTTTTCAAATAAAATAAAATTTGAAAAAAATTGACAATTTTTTTTTTATTTCTGCCTATTCTGAAAAACTAGCTTTGCAAATTATGCCTCCTTTGAGTTGCTTCTGCCACATTTATCTTTAATATTTTCGTGAAGCATAGGATATTGATAACTAACTTTTATCGATCTAACAACATTATTAGATCATCCTAAGCTACATTCAAAATTAGCATGAAGTGTGTTAAAAAAGTACAGTACAACCTTAAAGATAATTTTAAGGCTGGATACAAAAGCACATTAATACCAAAATATCAACAAAGATCATCAAGATTACAATAATGGCTAACAAAAAAATACTGAGCCATTAAAGTTTGTGGTACTCACCTTTTGAGAACATTGATTGCTAGTAGTAAAATAACAGCTTGTCAACTTAACAACCTTTAAGGAAAATATTACAATCATAATGGTAATTTTCAGATTATACGCAGGGGTGGATGCAAAAGGGGGGCCAGAAGGGGGTCAGTAGAGAGTCAAAGTTTTAGTGGGGTCCGGGGCATGCTCCCCCGAGAAATTTTGGTCTTTAGATGTCCGAAAATGGCCTCAGGGATGTGTTAAGGGATCAAATCTTATCTTGTGACTGCAGAATATTTTCGTTTTATAGACAATGTTAATAATACTGATATATTTTACTTTCTAAACGAGGGGAGGGGGGAGGTGGTGGGGGCAGGGCTGCCCACCCTTAAATCCGCCGCTGTTACGGACTTCTTTATCAGTTTTTCTATTTTGCTCAAGTTGAAAAAACTGACAAAGAAGTCCATAAAAGTTAAAGCCGACATGCATTACTTTAGTTGAAAAATTGTACATTGTTTAGTGTATTTCCAAATGTATTACATTACAATGATAATCATGATAATGATGATGGTGATGATGGTTATGCACCATGTCCTCACGAACACCATAACATATGCGAGATATGTATTCAAACTTTATTGAAACATCATACCATTTTAATACAATATCTGTTTAAGTCCTGTACTTTGTATGTGCAGATAAAATAAAAATCATTATGTTTTCATACTATAAAAAAACAAATCTCCTAAAATAAATTCACCCAGAAATTTCTATCTATATATGTGAAATATTATTAATATAATAATAATGGTAATTCATAATAATTAGGCCTAGGCCTAGTAATATTAATGTAAAATTTAAATTAAAACAAGTCAAAAGATTAATAAAAAAAAATGAAACCTTTAAATATCAATATTCTGAACATTTTATATAACATTAGAATTCATTTACTAGAAGCTTAGCATAGTTAACTTAGCCTATTATGACTATGAGGCTATATTACTACTAGGCCTCTAATGGAACGCAACAAACACTTCAAAACTGTAAAATAGACCGGGTGCCCAGCGTGCGGTTACACTGGGATGATAGCGATGGGGAAGCCTACCTTTCTGTGGTTGCTAGTGTCAAAAATTGACTTTATATACGGCAACTTAGATTTTGCACATGAAGCTCGAAGTTGAACCAGTTTAAGCATAATGTTTATAGCAAGCAAGGAAACCGTCGTAAATAAGTTAAACCTACATTTAAATAATTATTTTAGCTTTTTATAAACAACTCCTTTTCGTTTTACAAATTGTACACTACATGCATGTGGGAGATATGCATGAATGCACTGACCTATGACATATTTTTGCGGCTGCGCAAATTTATTATGTACCGTAATTTATATATCGAGAGGTTTGATTCGTCAAAATCGTCGGAGAAATAGATTAACCCAATCATATCATTGGTTTTATTGAATGGGCTAAATTTACATGGACATTCCTGTTTTGATCGTGCGAGTGCGGTGGAAAAGAGTTTTAGTCCGCCAAGTTAAATCACAAAATTACTTTATTTAACATGAAAATTAGATATAGGCAAGTAGTTGTTAAATAGTAAAATGATCTGTTATAAGATTGTATTAAATGCTGTTATTTAAGTGGTTTCCTGTTAGTATAGGGTAACATTATAAAGTACCTCTTTACATGGAAACCAGACGCCTGGTCTTGACGACCGCTGTGTCCGGTTTTTACAGGTGTCGAAGGGGTGGAAGGGCTATCGCCATGTGAGCGTGAAGGGCCGGGCTAGGTTGACAGCCAAACTGGGCCAGTCTACTCAGGGAGTTGCCGTTTTAATTAAAGAAATGTAGTCCCTAAAAGATGCAGAAAAACGTTTAGGCCTAGGTAGGCTAAACAAATACGATGCTATGGTTTTGGTCACACCTTTGTTCTGGTCACGCTCACATCAAATCACAGGGGCGGATGTAGTCTTGAAAAATAGGGTGCCGGTAGATAGTCAAAGTTTTAGGGGGGTCCTGGGGAATGCTTCCTCGGGAAATTTTGGACTTTAGATGTCCAGAAATGGCCTCAGGGCGTGTTAAGGGATCAATTCCTGCTGAATATTTTCATTTTAATATTTATAGACAATGTTAATAATATTGATATATTTTACTTTCCAAAAAGCCCCCCCCCCCTTAGTCTTAAATCCGCCCCTGAATCAGTCCTGAAAATAGATGAAAAAACTAATATATTTTTATGTAATACCAATTATAATAATTAAAATATGTTTTTGTTTTTGTGACTGATATAAAATGAACCTCCTGCAGACTTTCCGTTTTGTTTGAGGTATTGATAATGTTTCTATGGATTTGTTTATTGATGTTAACACAGCTAGGAGCACTAGAGGTCCTTCATATAAACTAACACAACATTTTTTCTACAACTCAATTAAGGTTGGTGTCTTTTTCCCAAAGAAGTGTTCGTTTTTTAAACTTGCTGACTGAGGAAGATGTAAGCGTTAATACATTTAAATCTGCGATAGAAAGGCATTGGTCTGACCACCCACTGAAATTTGCGCCCTATGTAAAGACTTAAACGTTTCAAAGGGGGCCTATAAGCATCGTTTTGCTTGGCGTCAATTCCCAAGATTTTAGCCAACAAAGTTGTATCCTGGGACAAAAGTAAACAATTAAAATACTCCTAATCAAAATATCTTTATTTTGAATTTCGTATCTTTTTTAAAGAAGAACAGTGTAGGGCCCAGGCCTTGGCCTAATTTAACTAAACAATCTGTATTCGTAAATACCTATTATTGTTAAGTACAGAATTTTCTTGCACCAATAGTGCTTTCTTACACCACCATTATCTTTAAGTTACGGTGATGGTGCACCACACAATACACTAAGAAACCAAAACATGGCTTGACCTAGGCCTAGTTAGATATTAATAACCATGACTTGTGACAAAGAAACTTATATTTTTATATGAATATATCCCATAAAATGGCTTTAATAATTTGTTATCAGGGTCTCAGAATATTGAGAAATCCATGTTTTATATGATGCCATATTAGACAGACGACAAGATGCGTTCAGGTGATTCAAGGAAGGATTTCATCCTCGCTACCTTTGGTAACTACTTCGCAATAGATGTCGCAAATCCTAAACTTACCGGTCTTCATGGAACCAGCGAAATTAATTCATTTTTAGATGATGGAAATGTTCTATTGCTGGCAGCTAAGCTGAAACCACAGGGAGGGGATAAGACTATTCAACTCTCAAATAAGGTATGCTGTTTTTGTAATTATTAAACATTGATCAATTAAAGAAATTAATTTTGGGAAGATTACAATTGTTACTCTCTGTTGCACTGACACTTCTTCTTATGTATACAAACAATTAAATTTACAATTTGGGATATAGATATAGATTCGAATGGTCCACTAATCAACTTCAAGTAAGAAAGTATAATGCATACACCAAGCAATGAGATACGCCATCGTGACAGGATTCAATATTTTGACATAAATTATGTCATCATCAAGATTCCTGATAATGACATAATTTATGTCAAAATATTGAATCCTGTCATGATGGCGTGTGTCTCATTACTTGGAGTAGGCATTATACTTTCTTAGATATAGGTTACTCTAATCAAAGCTTAAGCCTTATCTTTTACCCTTCAGCAACCAATAAAAAACACTAACAGAGGTTTAATTCTTTCTCTTACTTTTTAATTAATAAATAAAAATTAATTTATTTATTTATTAATAAATACTGTATAAATAAATTCTGGCTAGCTTACCTTGAAGTCTGCATTAAAAAAAAGCTTTTTTTTTTAAACTCAAACATATATTTTAAAATTATTAAAAATGTACTAATCAATGCATCATTCAGACGATGATCATATTCTCATAATGTGAACATGTAATGTACTTGTTTCTTTTGTCTTTGTATCTTGTAAAAAGAGGGTGGGGTGGGGAGCGGTACATGCCACACTCACTTTTGCTTTCTTAATATTTGACCTTCTCTTCGCTTTAATTGAATGAAACTCAAACATCATATATTCTAAAATTATTAAAAATCTACTAATCAATGCATCATTCATACATCATGTTCTCACAATATGAACTTGTAATGTACTTGTCTCTTCTGTTTTTGTATCTTGTAAAAAGAGGGTGGTGTGGGGGAGGGGTACATGCCTCACTCACTTTTACTTTCTTAATACTTGACCTTCTCTCGGTTCACTTTAGTTGAATGAAGAAAAATTATATTTTTATCATACCAATAATATATATTATATTGCTATCACTCAAACTGAGTATGATGTATCTTGATGCCGGCAATATTTCACACAGGAGTGGAGACCAATTCTGTGTGTACAAGTCCTACCACATTTATGACAGTGAAGTAAGTTTGTGGGGGTGCTTTGTGTAGGTGCTTAAGTCGGGTTTCACTGTAATAGGTGACGCTGGACAATTGTTGATTCAACAGCCTCAACAGAATTGTTAACTTCAAGCCTACATGAGATTCTATCAACAGCATACAGTATATCTCCATGAGTCGGAATCTATACCACAGACTTTAAGATGTCGTTTAAGGCAGTCTTTGTACCTCAGGAGAGGACGGCCAGCTTTCCTACACCCATTTGTCAACTCTGCATAGAAAACACTACTTGGAATACGATCTTTGTTCATGCCGAAAACATGTCCAGACCATGATAATGATATCTTATCATTCGGAATTTATACTATTGATGTTATTTTTTTGAAAGGTCTTATTTGTTGGAGTCCAACTGAAGCTGGAGCTAATGTTTATCATTTCTTAGTTACATTATAATGATTATTATGCAATGCACAGCTTCACAGTGTTAAAATTGATTGCCGATGTAGCAATCATTACACTTACACTGTAAGGCCATTTTATACATAAATATATGGGCTTTGCCCATAATGAATTTAAAGACAGTTATGCTTGTTGTAAAATGCATTGTCTGCCTGCTACTTCACTATTCCTGTTAAGCTTGTCTTCTTGTCGATCGTTGAGTTGCGGCGATTTGCGTTGAGTTGAAAATCGTTGAAGTTTAACCTATCTCAACTTCAGTGATTTTCAACTCAATGCAACTTGCCGCAACTCAATGATCGACAGGAAAACGGGCTTTATAATGATAATCTATCATTTCTGATGTTTTTTTTAAAAATTATTTTTAAAGGTTGAGCCAAGTGAAACAAAAGACAAGGTGATTGTTTTCTTTAAGTGTCAGCCAGTAGTGATAACACCAGACAACCTACATAATGTAATACTTGTATCAAGCATGCTGGACTCGCCTATCAGTTCCCTATACCATTCAGTAAAGAAGGTAGGCAGAGGTCCCAAGTTGTGAAAACAGAATTCCTGGAGATTTTCTTGTGGTTGTCCGTACACCCTTTATAATGTAACTTAAATAAATATAACTTCATAAAATGTGTGTAAACCAGTGTTTAAACACTATGAAACAGTAGTTTCTGATTTTGTCACTGTTAAGGTATCCCATTACTCTTCATTAA
>JAOTQE010001759.1:0-11408 GCA_025631205.1 Nesometra sesokonis
AAGAAAATCTCATAAATTTTATGAGTAAATGCCCGTAAAATTTACGAGATTTTCTTGGCATCCTGGCTGCCAGGACTTTTCCAGTTTTTTTACAGTGCAATTTTTTACAGTGAATATTAGTAATAGTTTTGTTATTACTATTATGTAATGGAGGACCATTTTGAAAACTGTATTTAACCTTAATAACTTTATGATATATACCACTGAAATACTATGCTGGATGGATGAATAAATACACAAATAATAAATAAATATAAATAAATGAATAAATAAATAAATAAAATAATAAATAAATAAATAAATAAATAAATAAATAAAATAAAATAATGAATGAATGAATGAATGAATGAATAAATAAATAAATAATTTTAAATAACTTCAGAGCAATTAGAGTACAATTACATTGAAAACTTACTTTTACTTAAGAATTTCAAACTTGCTACGTTTAGTTATACATTTAAAATGTTTAAAAAATTGATAGCAAAAATACGATAAATGTGAATATTGAACATAATTAAGTTTATACAATAATTTTAATGCTCTTGTGTTACTTCTAGAAAATTAGTTCTAATTAACCTCATTTTAAATATTAGTCCTAAAAAATCTATTAGTTTTTAGGCCTATGAATACTGTAATATATTCTGGAATATCAGCAATATTTACATTTTTTAGAATCACAGTATAATAATTTGCTAACAAAATTTTGAGTAATCTAAGGAAATTTACTTACAAACCAAGAAAATAAACAGCTGCTTGTCAATTTATTTTACTGCTCAGTTGCCCTAAACATTTCAGCAGTGAAATTTCATTATAAAATAATAATTGATTCAATACAATTAATGATTAACCTTTAAACATTTTTATACACTGCTGAATTCATGATCCAATTGAAACAAAATAACATACACTGTAAAAAATTGAGCTGCAAAAAAACAGGAAAATCCTGTAAGTCCTGGCAGCTATAAACAGGAAAATCCTGTAAGACCTGGCAGCTACAGTATAGGATGCCAAAACGGACATTTCACTGTTACACGATTAATTTTACGGTAAATGCCCATAAAATTTACGGAAAAAACCCTAGTTGCCAGGATGTTAAGAAAATTCCGTAAATTTACCGTAAAATTAATCGTGTAACAGTGAAATGTCCGTAAATCTTACTGTACAAAAATACAAATGGCCATAAAATTTTACGGAATTATTTTGGCATCCTGGCTGCCAGGACTTTTTCCGTAAATTCACAGAAATTTTTCACAGTGTATGTAATTGACAATTTACATTCACTCAACAATTTTTAATAAAAGCCAGCACAGTATCTTATATAGATTTAAGTAAATCTGTATTTGTTTTGAAATTTACCTATAAATACATATTTGAATCATTTTAATATTTATTTGTTATTAAAATATTATCTTTGTTTCTGAATACCTTGACTATCTACATCTAAAATAGAACAATTAAAATATTTAACTTTAATAATTCTATTGAAGTTTTTTTTTTCTTTGATTAATATGACTTTAAAACAGAAACAACATATTTATTGAATTGTTGTTCAAATCAAAGATAATTTTGGCCCAATTCTCCCATCACATTAAAAAAATCTAAAATATTGTGAATTTAACTCTATTTTATTGTGATTTATAAATATAATCCTGTTCTGCCATTTATATTCTACTTTCATTAATTTCTAAATATGAAAATGCAAAATAAAGAACAGAAGTTTGATTTTCAGTGTGGGGGCTAAAAATAGAATGGGTAGATCATGTTTGCTTTATTTTTGTAAAATATAGTAAACCAATGGTAAGCTAAATAATAAGTTTAATATACATGTACTACATGGGTTGCGGAAGAGGGGGCTGGGTGGGACGCGTCCCCTCAGTGGTAACTCAGAGGAGGGGGGAGACAGTCCCACCTAAAATTCACTTCAACTACAAAATCACAAAGACTGACTTTCATCCTTTAAAGGTACTGTATAAACCAATAAAAACAGCATTTAATTATGATAAAGTATTAATTTAATATTTAAATTAAAGTAATATTTTGGCCCTGAAATCCCCTTCAGTGATCAATATAGCCAAAATTAATAGGTAATACTGTTTTTTTTTCTTTGCTTGTCGAACCTCTAATCGGGTTAAGCACCCCTATCCCAATACCTGGGTGCGTCCCCGGGGGTCGGCTATCTAAGCGAATTTTAACCTCGCTCCCCGCCCCCTCCCCCCCCATCGAAAAACGTTCCGCCACCTCTGATGTACAGGATATTATGAAAGAAATAGTTAGGTCTCAGACTAACAATTTTAACAACTTTTCAATTTTTTTGTATGAATAAAACTAAAATGTATGCAAGTACCTGACCCAAACTCACGATTTTTGAATTAAAAAACACCAGAAAAATCTTCAAATAAATTAGTGTGTTGGGTCCTTAAATTTTATTAAATATAAAAATTAGTTAATTTTTTCAAATCTATTGTCACATTACTGAATAAAAAACAAAGACAATGCATTTTATTAGGAAATAACAAATTATTACAAAGGTTTTTTTTGTATAATAATCATTTTTAAATCTAGTACAGTATCAATTATCTTTTCCAAATATATATTAAAATAAATGTTAATATTTTATCATACATTATTACATTTTAATTATTGAAATAAATTGCTTTTGTGGTAGTTAAATGAGGTTATAATAAATATAAATTTAATTATCTTATTATTATTCAACCATTCCGTATTGACCAGTTCAGTATTATAGTAGTATTGAACTGTGTACAATTAATATCCGACCTCCCAAACCTGATTTCTACTTTTTGGGAGATACCGAAAAATATTGTACGAGGTGGCAAAATATTGTATTAGTCAAAGATGAGTTCAATATTTGCCACAGCTCATACAGTATTATTCTCAATCCCCCTTTTTTTAATATTATATAAATAACATAGATATATTATTTACGGCTAGATGGTGAACGTAACACTGTAGAATTGCAATCCCATGTAGGCGCCTACTATTTTAATTTCGTCAACCTTCATCACAAACAAGTTAATAATGCTCTTATAATTATTGTATTCATAACATTCTTTTGTTAAACAAATTACTTACATATGTCACATATATGTTATGTTGTCAATGCCTTTATATTTAGATTAAATTTATTTTCATCTATTGATAAATTTAAAAGTTTTATGAAAGTTTGGGGTGCAATTTCAACGTAGGAACAGCATTAGAATGTAACACGATTTGATTGGTTGGATTCCGGAATAGTAGGCACTAACATGGAACTGCACTTTGGGGCTATGTATTCTGTGGAAGTTCACTATCTAGCTGTAAATAATAAATCTATGATAAATAATAACAAAATCAATTTATCAAATGTAAGGCCTGAAAAAATCCTTGTGTTGCCCAAGCATGACCGGCCCTACAAACTTGAGAAGATTTGATTTACTGTTATTTATTTTGTGTTTTGGGGCACCAAGGATAAACCACAAAAGTCTGAGGACTTATTTCCAATGTTGTCCTTCTGGTGGTGATTGGGCAGTACACCGGGAGACAATCCACTACTCTTTTTCGAAGAGTGCACTGTATTCTTTAACATGCACATTAGCAATGTTGTACACGGGATCAATGAGAATGTGGTTTAGTTGATGGAAATCACTGTGCTGTGCACTGAACCATGACTCACTCATGGTTCGATTCAACACCACTCCACTCTCCTTGTGTTTCGGCTGGAGGGTCGAAATACAAGTTACTAGCCCACCATCTTTCAGATGAGACGTTAAGCCATTGGTCCCGTGTACAGCATGGCTCATGTGCATGTTAAAAAACGCAGTTCACTTTTCGAATAAGAGTAGGGGATTGTCTCCCAGTGTACTGCCCAATCACCACCAGAAGGACCCACTGGAAATAAGTTCACTTCGGACTTTCGTGTTCTACACCGAATAAATAAAATCAAATCAAAAAGTGAGTAGCATGGTGTTCAATCGAACCGGGCATCAGCGAATCTCTATGGTTTAGCACACAGCACAGTGTTTACCACCAGATTAACCAACTGAGCTAAATGGCACCCACCAGGCAAGGTTGGCTTGATTTTACTTTTAATAATTTTTTGGTAATGACATAAAATTATACCAAAAAATTGTAGGAAACATATAGAGTTATCTAGAAAATTATAGAAAATGCATAAAGTTATCTCAAAATTACAGAAAATACAATAAATGGGGACAACTGATTTTAGCCGTCAAATTACATAAATATCACAATTTACCAGCAAAAATTGTGTTTATTGAAAAATGATTATGACAAAATTTTGATTCTCATATATTTTTGCCCTCCTTTACTCTTTAGTATTACAGATAATACAGGAAGGCTCATAGAGGCCTATAGTTATAGATATTTTGGGTAGGGCCAAAACCAATCCAAAAGCATGACTGACAAGACATGTTTTTTGAACAATTTACCAGTATAAATTGTTCAGCTGGGAGAACACTATGAAACAAAAATCCAGACCCAGACCAACTGACTCAAATTCTTAAGTTATGTGCTTGAACAACACATGATACATTTTTCAGGCCTAATATTTATAAATTTCAACCCCTTGTAAGCAGACACCCTCAGATAAGGGAAACGTGTTCACATAGGGGAGGTGGCTGCTTACGAGAGATTTGGTTGACAGAGAGCCAAATTTACTCACGTATGCCTTCTTATGTCCAACCTTTCATGGCTTCCTTAATGCAAAGAACCTCTCAAATTTCCAGACACTGCATTCTATATTATGTTAAATATTATTATTTATTATTTTTTTAAGATGATTTAGTTCAGTAATATGATATTCTGCCATTACAGTATAAACATTTTTTACAGAATTTGTATTGGATTTCCAAAAAGCTACAAATTTTTCATACAAAAAATCCAAATTTTATGTCAAAAAGTACACATGGCTGCTTACGTGAAGTGGTCACAAAAGCACTGATTAGACAGGGAGAACAAGCAGGATTTTCAATAAGTGGTCATTGTTGGGAGATGTCCACTTATGAGAGGTGTCCGCACATGAAGGTTCAACTATATAATAAATAAAAATTTGAAATATATGATTTAAATACGAGGAAGTTCTGTCACCAGTTAAATAAATAATCTTAAAATATTTATATTATATTGCAAGCTGAGCAAATATAACACAATATAAAAATATACTCAAACGGGTTTTTGAAAGACACTACTAAATAAAATGTATATTTTCTAATATTTAAATATCTCTATATCTGGAATAACTTATTACAAAATCTCAGAAATCCATAATTATAAGTTTTGTGTTCTAATCCCTGTTAATCTGCTATATTCCTCGACATCCGAACCATCCGTCCAACTACCATCATCTTCGACGTCGCTTCCCTCCGTTGTTACTGGATTGAAACCATTGCGTTTGTTGAAGAAATTCCCGACGCTGAATCGATCCTGTGTTGATTTATAACGTGGGAATCCTTTTATCACCCCCAAGTGCCCTTGGTCACGGAGCCGCACAAAGATTGCGACGATGAATATACAGACGATCGGTACAATCAAGATACAAACTACGATGGCGGTTGCTGCATGTGCTGCTCGTGACATCACAGGACTTTTGGTTTTGGAATTTTTTCGAGGTGCATTGTTTTTCAATCCATTGTCACTTAGTGGTTTTTCTGGAAGAGAACCAAGGGCACTCTTCTTGTCATTTTCGTGAATACCTAAAAAACATAACAAAATAACAATTATAAACAGACTTTGAAAACTGTAAATTCTAAATGAAGTTTTTGATAAAAGAAAAATAAAACAGAAATAGACCCATACACAGACCTTTTGCAATAAATACCTTACTTCTCTAAGTAATTCAAGGGTGATAATCAGGTATCATCCTTCTTGTCTTTTTGGAAAATCTACCAATTCAGTACATTTTTTATCTCCTGTAAATGTTTATGCTGGTCACCATACTACTGTAGTGTATTCTTATAATTTAAAACTATAAAACATTTGTGTATCTTTTGGTTATTTGTTTATAGGTCATGTGACAAAATGTACTATGTAATGATAAAGTTACTAATGCATGATAACAAAAAATTATTTAACAGTGTAACAGAAAAATTGTATCATGAGTGTGTGTGGTAGGTTTGGTTTAGCTAGATTGCAGGGTCCTAAGTTGCAAAAACATAAATACTGGAGAATGGTCAAATTCAAAGAAAATTTGCTTATATTTTGTCCAATAACTTCAGTGATTGATGTCTGATTTTGATAATTTACCTCTTATTTTAAAGCTTGCATAAAGTGCAATATGCTTTTAACAATAAGTCAATTTTTCAAAATTTGGTGGTTTTGCCGTGTCATGCCTCTTTTGTGTACTATTTTTGTTGAGTCTAGGGTCTAGAAGTTGAAATAGAGAATACTTGGCCATAAACACAGTAGGTGTTGCACAAAAAAAAATTGTATGATGGTACCTAATATTGAAAGATGGGATAATTAAAATGTTTATACAACCATACCTAAGTCAAGCTCAAATTTCCATACTGAATTGGGACTGATTTCAACAACATACACCATGCTACCATCTTCTGATACTGTGACATCGTGGGGGTTATTAAATCCCTAAATAAGAGAGACAAATGTAGTTAACAGCAACATAAATTATAGGCTGGATTGAAAACTTGACTTGTTTCCAATGGAGTCCTTCTGATGGTGATTGGGCAGTACACAAATTCTCCCCTACTCTTTTCCAAAGAGTGTACTGCCTTCTATGGAGCACGGAACAGCTCAAAATTCGAGGCCAATAAAGCACATAGTATATTTCGTTCTCTTCTGTGCAAGTTTTGACCAATCACAGAGCAGAGAACTTGCTGCAGAGAGTTTTTAGTTTACTCAGTTTTTAATTGAACTGCGCTCTATAGCCTTCCGTTGATGCTGAGGTATCATGAGTGTTATTAGACCGCTAAGTAAGGGAAACAAAATTTGTTAACAACCTACATTGTGGATTGGACTGAAGATATGTTTCAAATGGAGTCCTTGTGATGCTGATTGGCAGCTCTATGGGGACAATTTTCACGTTCCAAACCCTGAGGTCTAAAATTCGGAAGATTTTTCAAAACCCCATTCCCATAATCTTGACCTTTGTCCCCATTACCCCCTCATCAGCAATTCTGTTTTGAACCTGCATGCTTCCACCAAGTTTGGCCAAGATGGGACCAAGGAGTAGCGAAAAACAGTTATTTGACCTTTGACCATAGTGAACTTGACATTCCAGAAATTAACCCCTTATGGTCAATTCTGCAATGAACCTGCATCCACCCACCAAGTTTGATGGAGATCAGACCTAGGACCTGGGAGGAGTAGAGGAACAGACGAATGTTGCTCAGATTATAGTATATAAATTGCTAACACGATTTTAAAAAATGTATGTTTCTTTCGACTATAAAAAATACTCTCCTAAAACCGATCACCCTTTGGATTGTCCATTTTGTTTGGTTTCTGGACAAAGAAAATGCATGATTATGATAGATATACCTTATCACTTGGTGACCATTTCTGTAGGATTGATCCATCCTCTACTCCTAAACTAAAGCCTTGTACTTTTAATGCACTGTTCATGACAGGCCCATTGACAGCATAAATAATTCCACCTAAAAAAAAAAACAAATATACTTTATTATTTCAAATTAACATAGTAATAATGTATATTTATTTATTGGATTAATACACATAAAATTTCAGTAGCGTTATTTGTTTTGGTTTGTACTACCTGAACAAAACAAATCAATAATGGATAACAGTAAAATCAACACCCCTATAAAATAATGGAATAGTCCTCATTATGCATATTCATAATGTGTGGAAGTAACAAAAATAGAGTTAAAATTTTATCAATAAATACTTAAATATGGCTGATGATTAAAACTAAATTATATTAATATTTCTGTTATTATATTATTTTCATTTCATAATATGAATTAATTAATTTTTAAAGCAAAATATAATTGCAATACCCATCCCACACATGTTAGGGAGAAACATGTACATGTTACTTAAACATGTGATGATATAGGACTCTTTATCAGTCCTTGTCTTGGGGTGCAAGTTGCCCAATGAGCGACTAGCGAGGGTAATTATGCTAACACCAAGAAACAACATACTATCGCATCAGCTTTAGCCTCGGTTGAAGTCCTGGTGCAATTTTTGTACGAAATTAACCACCGAAATGGTGTAAATATTACTATCTGAACTAAATGTAGGATTGTTTTTGAATGGTGTGGGTCTGTTACTACCCTCTTTCACTGTATGTGCAGAAAATTTTGTTTTTTTTACAAATTCGATGTTTCCCACAACTTTCAGCAAGCACTGAATTTTGTCTATAGGCATGGATCCAAGGGGGTCCAACGCACCCAGGTCCCCCCTTTGGCTCGGCAAAATAATTTTTTGTACACATTTTGGACCTCTAAAAGTGCACCAGAGAGCATCCTGGACCAGCGCCTATTTTCATCAGTTTACTGTTAAAATCTCACACTTGTGTTTCTCCAAATTGACATCAGGCCCCCTCTTTTGAGATCCGCTGGACCCGCTCCTGGTCTATTTTGTTATAGAATGATTGAATTCAGCCAAACAAGGTACTTTTATTCATCATGTGTATCTGCATCATGATACAGTGTAAAACTGTACCAAATAGGAATTCCTTTATGAAAACATTTTTCAAAGATTTGATTAAAAAAACTCAAAATGGTTGCCTTGACATCATGATTATGCTAACTACCAATTTTTCCCCTATCACCATAGGCCAACACATTGCCCTTCCCATCACAAAAATAATTTTGAATTAACCTCTTTTATTATCATTTTGGCATTTATTGGTCAGGGCTCGAAATTAGGCTTTGTAGGACAAGGCCATTGTTTGCATTATTTTGAAGCATAGTATATACAGGGCACCAGAGGCCAGTTTTTTTACAAACTGTATCCTTCTGTATTACTGAAAATAAGGGGAACCGAGGCCAAAGTGGCCTTAATGATGGTAATTTTGTAAGGCATTGAGGCCAATTGAGAGGACACTAGAGGTAAATGGCCTTAGTGCCTCGGTTAATTTCGAGGCCTAAATTATTTCTATATCATCAATTTTCCTTACAAAAATTTCCCGCACAGTGGTGGGAATAACATTGGGCAGTGAAAAAGTTAAAGGTCTGTTTCCCACCTTTTTATATTTTAGGAGAGGCACTTATTCATGTGAACATATAATTATTTATTTAATGAAGGTGGTCCATCCAGCCAAAGCTGATCATTAGGGACCTCAGCAGAAACTAAATATACAAAATAAATATAAAACTATATAATAAATTGAAAAAAAGGAAATAAATCTGTGAATTTTGCATTACAGGATTGTACAATCACTTCAAAATCTAGTTTCTTTGGAGAGTTCACAGTACCAATAAAAAAATTACATTAAATGACATTATTAGTTTTCCTGTCGATCGTTAGTCCCCAAAACAGCGATTTAAACCAGCGTTTTTGATTGTTAATTTTGAAAAATGACGATTTTCACAACGATCGACAGAAAAAGGAGTCATTTTCGACGTTAAAAAATTTTGGACGATTTGGATCGTCAAAGTTAAACAGAGTTCAACTTTGACGATTTGGATCGTTAAATTTGGGTGCTCGCGAGGCAACATTGCCTGCGGCAAGAATTTACATGTTTTGGGCCTTGAAATAAATCACACATTTTGTTTGTTTATTAAATTTTTGGGAGTTGTAACTTGCTTCAGACAAATGTAACTAATATATAAAAATTGCAGTTGTTATATTTTATTGTGATTTTATTTCGTCGCAAAGATTTACGAATTTCAGTGTAGTAAATAGCGGAAATATAGTGGTCCAGCATGATTTAAATTTTATCCTTAATTTTTTAACTTTTTCAAAATGCTGTTTCAAATCGGCAATTTTAGAATAACAATCGACAGGAAAACAGGCTTAAAATCATAGTTGATGTAATCAAGCAATAATGAAGCACTGACAATGATAAATCGTTAGGATTAAAAATGTATCCTAGTTCATCGAAAAAGCACATTTCAAAACCTAAGCACACAAAATAAACAAACTTTTTTACAAGCCTTTATAAGCTTTCATCAACTTTACAATATACAAACTTTCCCATTTACAAACACATTCCAGTGTAAGGAGGTATACTATTAAAACATACCATCACGTTTGCTATATTCTATAGCGAACACACGCCCTCCAAATTCACTTGGTTGGAAGGCATCTATAGCAGCGCCACTGTTTGCGTCAAAACATGAGATGCGACCGTGTTCCCGATCTGCAACGCACACTTGATTTTTCTCAGGTACCATTGTCAGGCTATGTGGAATGAGGAACTTTGGAACATTCTCATCTATTAAAGAAAAATGAACATCTTCAAGATCAATTTTTACAACTTTTTTTTAAAATCAATTTTTCAAATTATTTTTATATAAAACATAGCCATAATGTCAGCCCACTTTCACCAATAATTATTTTAATTCTTGACTTTCGTTCTGAATTAATGATTGAGTAAAGAGATGTTAAGTTATTATGGTGAATTATTTTGTGTTTTCAGTTCTTGACTAAGTACAAGCAATTTTCTGGTTCGTTTTCACAGTTGGTCAATAAATTGAAATGGGATTGATTTCAAAGGGGAACTCCGGGATTAAAATTTTGATGGATATATCTATAGAACAATTAGATGGGACCTAACTGACAAAATTTCACAACATTTTGAGAATGAAACAATGAATAAAAACACTTTCCAAAGTAGGTCTTAAATCAAAAAGTGGGTCTAATAATCATATTACACAATGGTAAAGAATAGAAAAATTATGCATTTTAAAAGGGTTGTGTTTGAAAACCATATTAGAGGATATAATAAAATAGACCTGTTCTAATGTGAATTTTGCTGAAGATTCCAATTATGTAAGTTAAATTTTAAATGTGATTTTGGTCTCAAGCACAACCCTTCTTCGAAATTTCCAATTTACCGATTCTTTACACTGTGTAATTTGAGTAGTAAACCCACTTCTGATTTAGGAATCATTTTGCAACATGTTTTTCAGCATTATCGCATTTTCCAAATGTTGTGAAATTTTATCTATGAGTTACAACTAATTTTTGCTTTTTAGATTTATCCCGGAGTGGTCCTTTAAAAGAGGTTTAGTGTTTAGTAAGCATAACATTAGTTGGTATAAAAGAGTAAATTACAGTCAAACCATATTGGTATCAGACTTGGAAAAAATTTGATTTTTAATTAATGGAAAGCACATCAATTTGGCTAGCCTGTCTCACAGGCCTTACGGTCGGGTTTTATTCACTTTTATTTGTTTGATTCCGTTTAAGGTGCTATTGACGTCCCATACTCACTTATTTTAGTTTAGCCGTAAGGCCTG
>JAOTQE010001781.1:0-11407 GCA_025631205.1 Nesometra sesokonis
TATATATATATATCATATAAAGTAGTGGCTTAAAGGTACCATATTAGCAGTATTTATGATTACACATTGAAGTAATTATAAACAGTAGTGTGGTATATAATGTCTTATATTAACAGTAATTACAAAAACACGTTCATAAATGGCTGGCAAATTTAGCATAATTCTTACATTAACTAGTGTCTTAAGTTTATGACACCCGAGGAACACACAGTTGTATTTATATTGCAGCATTGAACAACATGTTTGAATGTAAATGTTTCTGATTAAAAACCAGTGCACTAGGCTAACAATAACAGATGCTGATTTACATTACATAAACTTTAAGTTGACTAACCACGTCATGTAAAAATGGTATTATTTGCGGACTTAAAAACTTTTACAAAACTTGGCTTGCCGGCACACATTTTCTGCACTGCAACATAGTGCTTTGTGGACAGTCACAAAGATGGACAGTCACAAAATAAATGCTTTCGAAAATTTGGTGTTGTGCAAAATGCACCACACCAGAATGAGAACAAATTTTAATGCTTTTTTTCAATGAAATTGGGATGAACAGGTTACTCAGCATGATGATCTATTAAACATTATCTTATTTTGTTCACGTCGCCAGATGACGAGATGATTGCTAGTAGAAAGTTCCCAAAGACTTTGATGCCCAAAAAAGTAAAACAGCTTGATAGGATTAAATCTTTCATCAGCCAGCCCCATGACAGATAAATGTTGTGGAGGACTGCAGTAATTGGCACATCATAAAAGTTGCAAGACAAGTTGGAGACATCAATGTTCCTAATCAACTACCATCTTTTAATGGTTTCTGACACACGAGGAACACGCAACTGTATTTATATTGCAGCATTGACCGTGGGTTCTGAGTATAGGTGCTTAGAGCATCAATTTTTTCATCCTATTTAAAAAAATAAGTAAAAATTCAAGTCAATTTATACATTAGGAACCAGAAGTCATAACTTGAGACCTGTCTTGTTTGTGTCTTTAATCTCATTACCTGGAACAAGTCTGTGTAGACAGCCCATTACCAAAAGCAGGATCTAATTCAAGGGTAGAGGGCGCAGCCGATGCGCCCCCTATTGTCGTCAAAAGTCAGTTGCGCCTCACCTTATTTTAGGAGTGCCAGGTCCAATATAGACCCCAGAACCATAAGTTAAAATAGACATACATCTGGGCATAGGGTACCAGAACACTGGAAATAGGGAAATGAAATTTTTTTTTCTTGTCAAAATCAAACCGGCAACCACGCCCACCCGGCCTGGAAAAGTGCACCCTTTTGCCAGATCCTAAAAGGATTTTTTTTACTATTTATTAATTTGAACAATAAAAAAAAAACAATATATATTAAAAATAAATTACTAACAATTATGATTTTTCACACTTTACTTTATCTCATTCTTAAAGTATTAATAAAAACATCACAGAAAACAGAATAAATCAGTTCTATGAGCGATTAAAAAAATGTAAACTAAATCACCATCAAAATTGATACAAAGTACATTCAATTGTTACAAGCAATCTCCTGTTCCTTATTTTTTTATACCCAATGTACCGGTCTTTGAGGTCATGCTTAAAAACTTCAGAAAGTGACATTCTCAACCAACGTTGGAAGACAATTCTTTGGGAACAGCTAGTGACCACTGTAATAATCTGCGGCCAGACATTGTGTCTGCTCCATTTGTGGTATCTTTCAAAAGAAGACTGAGGACCCTTCCCCAGAAATAAAGGGTCAAGGATCAAGTAAGTATCTCGGGGAACCACTGAAAATAAGGTTGTTTTATGACACATTTTGTGGTTATCATTGGTTCCTACTGTTTATTAAAATTGATTGTTAAGCTCATAATATTCTTATGAAAGCCATCTTTTTATTATAGTCATGTGTTCATGGTGGTATTCTTGTACTTTAAATTTGTTATACTTATTTTATCTATTGGAACTAAATAAAATTCAAATCAAATCTGTTCAAAACAAATTAAAAATTAAATGACATTACATAAAACTGAATACAAATTATGTAAATTTACTCTATATAAAAAAATGTTTATACAAGATTAACATTTTTACAAACTATATAAGTAATACACATATTATTAGTAGTACTGAATTTTTCTTTTAATACTATGGTACCACTTACTAGAATTATAAAGCCAATTTCCAATATAACACGTCTAAGATCCGAATAGCTAACTTCGATTGACTCTTCTCCATGCATATCAGAAAAGTGGTACAGCAATGGACCTAACAAAATTAATTATCATAATTTTAAATAGATAAAATATACTATTAGAAAACGGTTACCAGTCAAGTTTCAAGTCGCTAACTTGCATATATAAAAATTAGAAATTGCTGTTGAATGATGAAATATGGTAAAGGACTGCCAGACTTTCATAGATTTTTAGTAACAAGTGGACCAAAAGTTGGGGTTAGTATTTTACTGGGATAATTTAAAAAATCATTAAAGGGTATTCCTTCCAAAATCTACCACAAATATTAAATTTCTCTTGAAATTTACCTGTTTATTATTTCTAAAATAATAAACATGATTACTTATTACTTGCATACCTCTTTAGATTTATTCTAAAGTAGAAAAAAGGAAAGTTATTTAACCCTTTAGGCTAGGCCTAGAAGAATTCATTGATATTTTGCCATTGCTAACCTAGTAGGTTATAGGTCGTATCCGTGCGCATGTTACCCTGGCTATTTCCTCCCCAGAAAACGCAAGTTTTGCACGCAACACGCACATGCACATAGTAGCTAGAAAAATCCAAGGATGGGCCAGAAACAATGTAAGGGTGGGTGTCATGATGACTAAAAACAGTATTTTTTCCTTTTTCAGAGGCTTAGGGTGAGTGGCAGGTTAAAATTAGGCTGGATGGAAGGTCTTAAAATAAATTTTAGGGTGGGTGGAACATTTTTAGGGTGGGCGGCTCCGTCCACCTCCGCCCTGTATAATTACATCCCTACCTGTTCACTTAAGCAAAGGAATTACAGATTCATCCAATTTTTTTTTTCAGGATCCACCCAAAAACTTAATTCTGTTATTACTTTGCATTTTTTAATGTTCAGAAGTAATAAAATGATATAAATATGATGGATATATTTTATATTCATAAATTTAGAATGTTTTAATTTTTTTGACTTTGGAAGGAATGAACATTTTAAGTAGATAGAGTAAAAGTATGGACACCTTTCAGGTATACAGTAGTACCACTGTACACCTGAAGAGGGTCCAGATACACCAGAAATTTAGCGTAATTACAGTGAGTACCAACTAAACATCTTATTTTATTCTTACTATATTGTTAAGCTCAAAATGTTTACAATAAAGGTGATGCAGAAATAATATTTGTCTAATAGTCTAATGTTTGTTTCTGTTAGTGTATTATTTTTTTCTCTCTGTTTAGTTGGGGTTCAATATGAGACAAGCTAAACTTCTAGTTTAGATCCTGGTACTGGTTTTATGATTATTATTTTACCATTGTTATGGTATGTAAATTGGTGACTAAATATTTATTGAATTGAATTAAGAATGGTTCATGGTTCACTTTTTATTCCCATCCATGTCTGGAAATTCTGTTACATAAATTATAACAATAAAATATGATTCATTAATTACACAATATACAATAAATAATAAATAGTTAAATACTTTTTTTTCTTATCATTTAAAGTTTTTGTAGTGGCTTGTCGAAGGAAGATATCATTCAGTGCAAGGGGCCGGTACATGTTATCTTCAACTTGTCATCTTTAAATAGAATTTGTCCCCTCGTAGATGTAAATAATTGTATACTAACCAAAGTTGATCCAGTAGCCTCCGGGTTTCAGGATTTCATAAATCTTGTCTAAGTATTCTAATATATTGTGAGCTGTATCTATGAAATAACATGTAGCTACACAATCCCAGTCATCTACAAAAAAGAAAGGTAGAAAAAGGTTAATTAACTAGGCCTATAAATATGAAGAATGGGGCAGCAACCAGTGGCAGCGCCAGGAATTCTCCGACAGCAGGGCAAGTCCCAGACAGGGGGGGGGGGTTTGGGACCCCAATGGGTTGGGTAAGTTTGAGCTGGGCGTGCCCACGGTTTTCAGTTTGATGAGCAAAAAAAAAAGGTATTTGCCGTGCTTTGCACGCCTTTTTAAGCCATTTTGGTGTTGGGGCTCCATCTGTCCCTTGTCATTACCCTACAAAGCCCCAACAAAACCTTAAATTTGTCCCCCTCCCCCCGTAGCGCCGCCACTGGCTACAACCATCCCTTTCAGAGGATGTGAGTTCCCCTTTAGATGAAAAGAAGTATAATTTCAGAGCAATAGAAGCACAAATCCATCATTCCACCAAGTAACAAGTATAAAATGCAGGGAAAATACCTCTTTTTTTGCTTGTCAAAATCCAATCGGGTTGAGCACCCCCTTCTCCAATTCCTGTATACGCCCCTGCTAAATGTGACTTTTTTCACAAAGCACTGCAGGCTCTCAAATAAGCAAATATGTGAAAAAGTATGAAAAAGGACATAGAAAGGTTTTGTTAATAAGCACTGCTCTTAGATAGTGTATAATCAGTTAAGCATTTAATAGTTGATATTTGTAGTTGCTCTCTCCATTTTTCATTGGGTGTTTTACTTTCTGTTGGAATGTGAAATGGAATAAAAAATAATAAACAAAACAATTAAATTATGCAATGTTTGATACAGTTTAAACAGGAATTCATTCCAAAATCATTCAGGGATGTATTTAGCTTGTATCAATGTGTAATGGGTATCAGTGCTTGGAGAATTTATCAGAGCTTACAAGTCTTTAGGATTGCCCTGGCACCTCCAAGATTTCCCTGGAGTATCCAGGATTTCCCTGGAGTATCCAGGATTTCCTGGAGTCTCCAGGATTTCTCTGGAGTCTCCAGGATTTCCCTGGAGTCTTCAAGATTTCCCTTGAGTCTCCAAGATGTCCCTGAGTCTCCAGGATTTCCCTTGAGTCTCCAAGATTTCCCTTGAGTCTCCAAGATGTCCCTGAGTCTCCAGGATTTCCCTGGAGTCTCCAGAATTTCCATGGAATTTCCAAGATTTCACTGCAGTCTCCAGGATTTCCCTGAAGTCTCCAGGATTTCCTTGGAGTCTCCAGGATTTCGACAGGATGTCTCGTTAATGTCTCAGACTCCCAGAATTTGAATATCTCAATTTCTCCCTAATTTATAATTATTTTACAACTCAGGCTTAAACTAACCAAAATTTTCATATTTATATGCAGAAAATAGGGTTGAAATAAAGTTTGTTCAGCAGAGAATGGACATTACTATGGCCTGTTTCTGCAGGAAAAAAAATATCTAAAAAATTATAGCGATAAAAATTATCCTATAAAAGTGCTGCAGAAATGGTAGTTTAACCTATTCTGACGCAATTAAATCTAATTCTATTCCAATAATTTTACGATAATTGACATAAATGCAATATTTTTTTTACATTTGACCCGGGGTCAACCTTGATCTCGTTTTTGAAACAATTTCACCGCGGTGCCATCAGGGTGCCAAACAAAGAAAGGGAAATCACCCAAAAATCACCGGAAGTTAGTGGACTCACAATGCATTATGGTCTACATTGAGTTTGTGTAGTTCCTTTTTTAAAATTGATTTTATTGGATGATATTTTATCGGATAATCTGGAAGTCCTACGGAAACACGGCCTATAATTTAACAAACATAAACCTTTTTGTTTTATAATATAGATGGTGTTGAACATGGACAATATTGGGTACTTTCATGCAAGTTTTAAGCCGGTTTTCTTGTTGATTGTTAGCCCCAAAAACAGTGATTTCAAATGGCGGTTTTGATCATTAATTTTGAAAAATGACATTTTTACAATTGACAGGAAAATGGCGCTTTTGCATTATTCTTGTCATCAAAATAGTTAACATATTGGATTGTTTAACGATCATGGGGGTTTGCCAGGAAACACTGTCCGTGGAAAGAGTTTACAGATTTTGGGCCTAGAAATAAATCCCGCATTTTGTTCACTTTTTACACTCTTGGGAATAACTTGCTTCAGAACATAAAATATACAATTATCTATAGAGTATATAGAAATTGTAATAATTATTGTAATTTCAAATTTGTTTTTTGGCAATTTTAATTCGCTGTGAAGGCATACAAATTTCATTGTACACAAGGTAGTAAATAGCAGAAATTTAGCAGTCTAGTATGGTATGAATTTTGTTTTTTTAATAACAATTCAAAACCGCGTTTCAGATCGGCGTTTTTGGAATAACGATTGACAAAAAAACAGGATTCCGTTGATACCCCATGGTTTTTGCTTCCTAAGATAATCTCCAGTAATCCGACTTCCATAATTTTGGACTCCTGCTTTAGTATACTTTCTTACAAATAAGACTGCATGCTGTACCTGGTTGTGTGTATACTTCTAAGAAGTCTCCAGCTGCCATTGAAAAGTTTGCATTTTCTGGAAGCTTTTGCGTGCATATATCAGGAATCTGTATTGCCTTGACCTGATCCTCGGTACATTTGTTATTTACATATTGATGTACCCATGGGTGAAGACTATAGGTATCTACTCCTGATGTCCTACGGAATGAAAACAAAATATATTCACTTAATTAAATCCTGCATTAATATGTATGTTGGAACAAGTTGAATGTTGAATCAAAGAGCAGATTAACTATGAAGCCAAACATACATAATCCCTGTTGACACTTGCACGCATTTGGTTTCCGCATACTTTGCGCACTGACACGAACTCATGCGTGCCAATGCAGAAATCAATGCATCACAACCTGCGAAAAGGTGCGGGAGGATGCGGGGCAATGCATGAAATGCGGGAAAAATGTTTCAACATGTTAAAAATTTTGGCATGATAAACAAATTTATGAACACTTTGTAAACTGTGTACAACTTATGCGCAGCATGGCCATGCCAGTGCGTGCCACTAGATGACATGCACTGGCATGCATTTAACACGCACAGGGCAGTGCAGGACTAAAGTGAATGCAAGTGTCAATGGGGCTTTAGTGTAAAGCAGGAGAAGTTTGTGTACTTTTTTTTTTATAAGATTGACTTCATTCATTGTTGTCTGGGCTGAAGTTACCATCTGAATGTAACATGTGTTAAGTGTAAATATATTTTAAAAAACAAATAAAAGGTAACATAATAATTGTACATGCCCCATTCTTTTTCTAATTTTTTGACATATTTATTGGATGTGTTATTTGTTGTTTTATGTTTTACAGAGAGATAATCTTTATGTTATTAGCCAAAAATGTGAAAAATAATTACAAAAGTTAAAAAAAAATATTAGGTCAGTCGGTCTTGGGAAACACAAAGATTGTCTTATGTTAATTTAAACAATAAAAAAATATAAAATTAACATACCTATTTAGAACAAAATTTGCTGCAATTAGCATAATCATACTGAACTCATTCCCTTGACATTCGTAGCCTAGTCTTGCGATTTCAAACGCCAAACGTCCAAGACCAGCTCCAGGCACTAGCACTCGTGGTGGTTCCTGGAAACTTTATAAAAAAAAATAAATATATTTAGGAAAATCAAAAATAGATATTATTCGCTCAATAATAAGTTTTCTCTATCATACTGGGGCAAATCTAGTACAGTTGAACCTCACTTAACCCTAATCCCCACCGTGTCATTGTTTTACGTGCATGTAGACAAGTTGGAATTTCATGTTCAAACTTAATGACCGTTTTCTCTGAAATATCCCACATGTTATGGTGTATAATTCACTGCGGTCGAAAATGTAAAACTGATTTTAGAGGTCAATAATTGTTTGACCAACAGATTTTTGTACAGATTTCACATAATTAATTATCCGATGCCATGTTTTAATTAAGAAAGTATAATGCATACTCCAAGCAGTGAGATACACGTCATCGTGACAGGATTCAATATTTACCTAATAATAATTTTGATTTCACACATTTCAGGTTAGTTATGATTGGTCAATACTTAATAATAATTCTAATTTTAGTTTAATAATAATTCTGATTGGTTAACACTTTTGGAATTGGTGCTTATAAGCTGGAATTTAATTGACAAACTTTCATTCCTGATGACATAATTTATGTCGAAATATTGAATCCTGTCACAAATGGTATGTATCTCATTGCTTGGAGTATGCATTATACTTTCTTACTAGAAGTTGATTAGTGGACCTTTCGGATGTTTTAATTAATTATAAAAGAAAAGCAAAAGTCTGATTTTATATTCTTCTTTTTTTCTTATTCTTTTTGTTCTATATTCTATATACTACTTGTTTAACATGTGTCAATTTTCAAGGATCAATCTACAATACACTGAATAATTATCCAGACAGATCGAAAATCTGTGATTGTAAGTATTCTTACTACTGCTATTTATATGGTTGAAATGACTCCAATCAAAGTATTAAAGAATTACAATTTTCAAGTCGATCTATTTGTTGCCATGATTTGAGCTGGCCACAATGCCCTCCAATGGACTAAAACTCTCAAAGTCACCCAACAGGGTTTGGGTTAAGTGGGCAGGGCACCCTTAGGTTTAGGAAAAGTGCACACTTACAGGAAGATCTATCCATTGACTGTAGCCTACTTGTCGTAGCGCACATCTGAGGTGTTTCATATTTTTATAGTAGTATTTGCAGGATCACTTTTACAATGTAAGCTGGGGTACCTAAGCATGGCCAGTGGAGATGAACAGAATGGGTTCGCACATGACCAGAAGGTCTAAAGACAAAACATGGTATGGTTTGCCTACCCCATAATATAATATAGTATAATACTAAGGTATAAAATGACACTTTGAAGACGTCTGTGTTCCATTTTTTAATGATTAAAATATAGAAAAAAGATACCTTTCGGAACAATTACTCTGCACTTGATTTTGTTGTGAACAGGTTTCGGCCATATCTCATGGCTATGATTCACCACTAGTTTTCTTCATCAAAAGAGGGCGCCATCGCAGTGGTGAATGATAGCAATGAGATATGGCCGAAACCTGTTCACAAAAAAATCAAGTGCAGAGTAATTGTTCCGAAAGGTATCTTTTTTTCTATATTTTAAAGGTATAAAATATTTTACTCTATGTACAATAAGTATCAGAGTAATAACTGTGTTCATTTAGTGTATAGCAGATTAATTTAAAAGCCCATCCCTGTCCTCCACACCCCATTCACATGAAATATCTAATTTTCAAAGCAAAATTCCAAACAATAAAGAGATCATTAATGGTGTGTAGAACAAAGTGTAATGAATTGTAATGAAATTCTGCTATAATGAATATAATATATTATTGAAGTGTTTATATCAATTTTTATTGATTTTGGTAATTAGTAGAGTTTAGTCTTCAGAATTGGTTACAGCATTTCAGAAATCTGGTGTTATAGTATATGTATGTCAACTTTTCCAAGACCAATGCTCTGCAACATCAAATTTCACGCTAAACTGGTTCTTTTTTTAAAGTTCCAAAATAATTAAATAAAAACATAGGAAACTTGACTTTCTCTAAACTGCACAACTATCCTTAAAACTGAACAACAGAAGGTCTGAAGGATTGCTGGTTTTAAGAAAGCAATACTGTACCTATCTTTAATTGGTAGTCTTGCTAGCACTTCATCAATAATAGGTTTGTAACAACTATCTCGTTCTTGCTGACCTTCACTGCTCCAATCTCGTGCAAACTGTTTAAGAGTTGTATAAATCTTCTCCATATCATGTGATGTGATGGCTTTTCCTTGTAACCTTGGATCAATGTTCTTTGAAAAAAACAGAGGTTCTTCTGTATATCTTTTATCTAATCCAATCTTTTAATACTACAAGTTGTTTTAAAGTCGTTTTTACCTAATGTTCATTTCTATCTTAAACATGTTCTTGTATTTGTTATGGTGTTTTTTTGTTTAAACTGTCATATATGTTATTTTTGTAAACACATCGTTACCGTGTGCCACTGATTCAAAAGTGGAGTATTATAAATTACTATTATACACCTTTCCAGGCAAGACTAGAGTGTGACTTGCGGAGAGCAATTCTTGCTACCCGAAGGTCCCCATACATGGCAGGCACCTGAGAGTACTTAGGATAAATCTCGCCCATAGTCGGCTGGAGATGCACAAGTAGTACGATTTACCACCAACCAAGTTTTAAACATACTCAAGACTTTTGTGAGTAACCTAACATGGGTCAATTTCTTAAGCTCCCACAACCAAAGCATGGAACATGGAATGCACGCAAGTGAAATGTAAGTAACATGCATCCAGCAGGTAACACACAAATCAAACCCCCTAAACCCCCATCCTCCCCCAAATCCTTGTCTGCGTTCAAAAATTATCCGTGGGAAAATGTCTACATGAAACAAGCCTGCATAGCTTGCCCAGAAAGGTATGACAGGGCCCAAAACTAACATTTTGAAGGCAAAAACAAAATTAATTATTAATCAATTAATGGCTACATATATAATTATTCTAAGAATTGTAACAAATACTTAAAATTATGCCAAAATTAGACAATAGGGATAAGAATGATAAAATTACAAAAAATTACAGTACAAAGAATTCCTCAACTAATCTCCAACTGAACTGCATTTTATTTAAAAATAAATCATATGCTTGGCCATCACATCAATTTTACTTCTTTATTTTTTTTATTTTTTTTGGGAGGGGGTTAAAAGGAGACAACTTAAATTTTGGCTAAATGGGAGGCTTTGAAATAAGGTTTAAATGGCCAGTACCAGTACTATTTGTTGATGTCGTAGCATAATTACATTCCTAATAAAACATACCCTGTCCATATCTTTATTGACAAACATATGATCTGTATTGTTAATAATGCGTAGGATCAGCTCATAGTTTACATCAATGGCACTGCGAATCTTGTTGAGAGATTGTAAATGTGAAGGAAGAAGCTTCTTATGTCGATCAGACAGTTTATTGAATGACTTCTCACTTCTATTTACTCTATCTATTGCATAAGCTCTGAAAAATTCAAGACAGAGAATGTTAATAGGAAACTACAAACAGGGCATGAATGTGTTAATCGTTCTGTTGTTTTGTTATATAAAACCATATTCATTTTGCTACCGAGTCCTCACAAAACTAACCTCATATTTAAATGAGATTAGTGTCATGTTTAACACCTTACACTTTTCAGTTTTCATTGGTCAGTAGGTATTTCCTTGCATTGCTCCAGCGAGGGCAATGAGATGTTAATACATCTAAACAGCTCATAGAGTGAGAATCTAATGTTAGTTTAGACCTATAAAAAAAAATTGTTGTGTTGGCCACGCCCGACCGACAGAAAATCTTTACTTTTTTGATGAACGACTGGGCTTTTTGTAGGCCTATATATTTATTTTTTTTAATACAATGTCTTTAAATACATGGTATAAGGCCTTTGCGTACTTAGAGCCTAGCTAGG
>JAOTQE010001792.1:0-11406 GCA_025631205.1 Nesometra sesokonis
GGTTCTGGGTCGGGTGCCCCCCATTGGAGCCCCACCTGGCCTGTCACCCTCAACAAATGGACGCTAATCAAAAACTAATCACCAATGGCTACTGGAACTCTGGCTAAATTAAAAACAACTCTTTCGCCAAATTGGCTAATTGAAAATCACAAAAAAATGTTGATTTTGCAGCCATTTCTATTAGTTTTTATGATATTAAAAAAATGGCTAAAGAATTTGTTATTTTGTCTAAAAAATATCGACAATTTTATTCAGTTTGGCTAAGAAAAAATTGACCATAGAGTGAGTGTAGATTATTAGGGCAAGTGGGGAGCTAATGTAGGTTATTGTCCACAAGGTTTGCACCCAGGAAACTTGCGTTTATAGACAAGCCACGATCCACGATCCTTAGGGTTTTTTTGAGCCAATTGGTTTAGTCTAATCAGTGCATGGTTAAACTGTGGCTGTTATGGTGAGGTTTCGCAAATGTACGAAATACGGAAATGGACGTCATGGCGATAAGGATAAAAACAATAAAAACACGCAAATGCGTTTTTTTCTAAAAAAAATCAAATAAATTTGTGATGTTTTTTTTATAATAATAATAAAAACGACAGGATAAACTGTGTATAACAATAGAAACTTCATTTTAACAAATCAAATCAAATGATGTCATGATCAATAAAAATGAGAAAATCGTCGAAGTTTAACGATTTTAAGTTTGTATTGATTATGACGTCATTTCCATACATTTTTAAAAACTTTTTTGACACAATATACAAGTTAATGGGGATTGAATCATTCTACTAGTAAGAAAACATCTCTAAGTTCGATTTATATGTATAACGTAATTTTATCCAGTTATCGTTGATCGTTATCGTTATAGCCTACAGTAAACAGGCCTTTAGACCTACATTTAGTTGACGATCGTTGTAAGATTCTCAATTTTTACAGATTTAACCGTGATCTACTCAAAACGTTAAGAAACGTAATTACGCATTCGTTTTCGTTATTGCACTTCGTTAAGTTGCACAATCTCCCTATTTTTAGTGTGCTTATTCGTAACATACTTTATAAAGCAGGTTGTAGGCCTACATTTAGTTGACGCTTGTTGTAAGATTCTCAAGTTTTACGGATTTAACCGTCGTGTTCTACTCAAAACGTTACGAAACGTAATTACGCATCCGTTTCCGTTATTGCACTTCGTAAAGTTGCAAAATCTCCCTAATTTTAGTATGTTTATTCGTAACATACTTTATAAAGCAGGTTGTATGCCTACATATAGTTGACGATCGGTGTAAGATTTTCAAGTTTTACAGATTTAACCGTGTTCAACTCAAAATGTTACGAAACGTAATTACGCATCAGTTTCCGTTAGTTTCCGTTATTGCACTTCGTAAAGTTTCAAAATCTCCCTACTTTTAGTGTGCCTATTTGTAACATACTTTATGAAGCAAGCTGTATGCCTACATATAGTTGACGATCGTTGTAAGATTTTCAAGTTTTACAGATTTAACCGTGTTCTACTCAAAACGTTACAAAACGTAATTACGCATCCGTTTCCGTTATTGCACTTCGTAAAGTTGCGAAATCTCCCTACTTTTAGTGTGCTTATACGTAACATACTTTATAAACCAGGTTGTAATGATTTAACGGTTTCTTTTTAAAGGCTCATTAGCATTAACTGATGTGTATCTGGCACATCGAACTCTTCGCATAGCTCGTTGTGTACTGCTGAAGATAATTTAATGATGTAATTTGGCTCGAAGATCCTTTGATGGTTCGATCAATGTCTCTTTTCAGTTTTCTCATTCATAGCGAGTGAGACGATCATTTTTTTACTTTTGTAGAATCGTACTAAAATACACGAATAAGAATCACTGTATTGTTAGTTTCATACCAATGCCGTTAAAGCAAACAGGAATTCGTGTTTCCGTGTTTTTCAATAGTTGAAATATTCTGCCAATTATTTCGTTTGATATCGGTTATCGGGAAAATCTTGAGTAGAAAGAGATGAAAAAGGAAGACTGCTACTAACTGACCATCTCCTTGTACAATGTGCTGTTAAAATGGCGGGGAATTAGTATCTCTGATGCACGTTGTGTACATCTACCGCATATCGATACGTCTATTTAACGGAATGTTTCAATTATAGTATTTAATTAGACTCAACGTTCACCCATTCGATTCATTGTCAGCAAACCAACTTTCACTGCTAACAATATTATGTTAAGCTGGTTAACGTGTCAATTTACGGAACGGCAGGGATGATTCGATTGTAAACATTTATATTACACACAAAAGACTAAATCTATATTGTAGTATTTACTCTTTGTTCTGCCCTACGAACGGGTGTGTTTAATGTCCTAGTCAGTTACTGAGCGAACTGTAGGCAACCAGTTTTAATGTTTTAATTAAATAAGGCGTCATAGGCTACCATTCCAGTTGAACGGTGTGCTATTATAATTTTGTTGCAAAAGTATGTAATACTTTGACGATCGATCAACGACATCATGAACCTTCATTATAAACATTATTTTCACAAATCAAACCAAATGACGTCATAATCGATAAAAACGATAAATCGTTGACGTTTAACGATTTGACGTTTTTAAATTGTTTATAACTTCATTTTAAGACATTTCCTAACAATGTGTTTGTCATCAAACTGCTATATTGTGATTGAATCGCTAGAAGTATGAAAACTCAAATTTCTTATGATTTAGGCCTATAAGGAACAACTTCTTTTTATTCAAATATCGTTCTCGCCATAGTATAAACGGGCCTTATATCAAAAGATATTCCCAACCATGGTCTAAAATACAGAATTACCACATAGGACAAAACAAGACTTTTATCCATGCAATGTCAATTGTACAATGGACAACACTCCGGTAGATGAATATTGCTTTATATGATTAAGGTTATAACTGATATTGAAAGATCCCACTGCTTAATCTCAGATAAAGAAGTATAATACATTGGACTGAGTACCGAAATACAGGGCATCGTGTTGGGATACAATATTTCAACATTAATTATGTCATCATCAGGATGATAATATCGTGCTTATTTAATATTTTTCCTTTCATTATTAAGAAAGCATCTAGAGGAATTACTAAATCATCGCTTGCAAGCACATACTGAGTTTATCAACAGTGTGTCAGCAATGTTGGTTTTAACTGTTCAGTGAATGTTCTTCGTTTTTTTCGTGTGGTAATTTTAAGTTAATTTAATATAATCCAAACATGTCACGGAAAAACTAATTACTGTTCAGAAAATCAAATAACGCAAAAGTAAATTCGGTAAAATTAATTAGTCCAACTCATACAGTCAGAGTGCATTACACGTTACAGTCGAATCTGTTCGGGTTTCAACGACAACCAGTGGTATTGATGGTGCTAGTGATGATGATGATGATGATGATGATGATGGTGATGACGATTACGACGATGACGATGGAGACGACGACATCGTTGATGGTGATGATAATGATGATGATGATGATGATAATGATGATGACGTCTTTATAGTTAGTCTTTATAATTCATCGACTGATCTGTGAATCAACTTAGCTATGATGAACATAGGCCTAATCAGGTTTGATTAAAAACATTGTGTTGTCTTGCTATAATTCCGAAATATTTTTACTCGTGGATCCAGGTAGTTGCGCTTGGGTTACAATACCCCATTTTGGTAGTCACATTATTTCTGCCCTTGGACTCCAGCGGGGACAATCGGCATCACCCATAACCTACCCCTTTAAGAAATCATGGATCCGCCCCTGCACGCATAAATTAAAGAACGATTCTCTCATGAGGACGTCTCACACACGTGGTGTCTGATCAACGTAACACATTATAGCGCCGAAAAATATGAATAGAATATTATAATAATGCTTACACAATGATTTATGAACATGACGCTTTGTTATTCCCAAATGAAATTAGAACAAGCCAAAAATTATGTATTATGTTTTCTATTCAAAACTATTGTTGACGACGACTGGTCGCTTCAACTAACGCTCGTCCTATAGAAACTTTTTGCTGCTGTGTTGTTTTAAGCAGAGTAGCCAACAAATCCGACAAACCAGCCAACCAGCCACCAGCCAGCCAGCCAACCGACCGACCGACCGACCAACCGAAGACCGAACGTCCAACACAACGACCATCCAACCGACCAACCAACCAACCCACCCACCGACCGACTAACCAACCAACCAACCAACCAACCAACAAACCAATTGACCGACCGACTAACCAACCAACCAACCAACCAACAAACCAATTGACCAACCGACCAACCAACCAAACCAACCAACTAACCAACCAACCAACCAAACCAACCAACCAACCAACCAACCAACCAACCAACCAAACGACCGACCAACCAAACCAACCAACCACACACACCAACCAACCGACCAACTAACCAGCTGGTAAACTAACCAACAATCCAACCAACCAACCGATCACCAAAAAATATATTATGACACACCTTATGACCGAAGACCAACCGACCGACCAACACACCGACCAACCGACCGACCTACCGGACCAACCAACCAACCCAACCGACCGACCGACCGACTAACCAGCTGGTAAACAAACCAACAATCCAACCAACCAACCGACCAACCAACCGATCACCAACAAATTATATTATGACACATCTAAGCAATAGGAATATCATACCCCGTATATTGATCATTCTCCTCGTAACACGGATTCAAAGTAGACCTAGTTAATTGGTATTCAGAAAATAATCTAGAGACAATAATTAAATATCAATGATTTAATATTCAATCTGTCATATCACAAGGTGATTAACAACTACGAAGTTAGTCTACCATCTACGTTATAAACAAAGGGCTATAACTCATGATCCGATTATTACACAACATGGAGACCGAGTTCAGCAAACCCGTCCTCATGGATTAGGCCTATTATCAAGGATGATAAATTATGTTCTTTATAATACAGGCACACGATGGCAGCAGAGAAAGATAATGTAATAATAAACAGTATCTTATCCTGCCTCGTTTAGGAACATCTAATGAAGACTCCCGTTCACATGGTGCAATATTAACTATAGGCAAGGATGACAAATCGCCGATTTTTTTTTTACGCATCCCTGGATAAATTATGTTCTTTATAATACTGACACACGATGGCAGCAGAGAATAATAATGTAATATTAAACAGTACGGTCCGTATCTTATCCTGTCTAATTTAGGAACAACTACTAAAAACGCCCGTCCACATGGTGTAATATTAACTAATTGACAAGGATAGCAGATCAATGGTTTTGTTTTACCTATCCATGTGCTTTATAATCCAGACGCACGGTGGCAGCAGAGAATAAGAATGTAATATTAAACAGACGGTATCTTATCCTGTCTAGTTTAGGAACAACTGATGAAAACCCCCGTTCACACGGTGTAATATTAACTAATAGTCAAGGATGGCAAATCGACGATTTTTTTACGTATATCTGGACAAATTATGGACTTTATAATCCAGACACACGATGGCAGCAGAGAATAAGAAAGTAATATTAAACAGACGGTATCTTATCCTGCCTAGTTTAAGGTGTAATATTAAGTAATAGACAAGGATGGCAAATCAGCGATTTTTTTTACACATCCCTGGATAAATTATGTTCTTTATAATGCAAATACGTTGATAGCAGAGAATAAGAGATAATGCAATATAAAATAGTATATTATTGTGTCTGGTTTCTACACAATCAGAAAAAAAGATCAAGTCCACAGAGACACCACAATATAAAAACAAAATTGCAAAATTGTAATAATCCTGGAGGCTCGAAATATTTTCATTAAATTTTATCCTATTGTCTTGCTGGCTTTGTACCGATGTAACCGTTTGATGTTAATGTTGATATAAGCACAATAGGTTATAGTGATATTCTACGTTATATTGATATAGTGTATTATTGTGCATTAATGTTTTTGTAACGAAATACAAAGGCAGATACAATTTCTCTGGTAATACCATACGGTACCTCACTGGAAATGCTGTACTTTCATATAATTGGTTTCTAAACAAGGATATAGCATAAGTTTCGTGGTACTTGAGCAAACCCTTCCTGGTCCTACTGTAGAACTATTTTATAATATACTAGGCCCTATATAATCTTATGAGGTGCAGACTATCAAACATCAATTAGCACTTTAGTTGACAGTTCTCTGGCGGATACAGGGATTCGGTGGCAACCTATAGGCCTAGGTAACATCGTTATGGGCCGTTTCTAAAATGGGCTACCGAGACGCGGGCAGCCATCAGTGACAGTGACAAAAACCTAAAATTGCCAAAATGATAAAAATAGGGCATTATATTTTTTGTCAACTTCAAATCCTAACTTTGTAGCAACAGAACCATTATTTAGCACAAATAGGCCTATAACTGACATCAAGATTTGTTACTCTGCTGAGTGGTGGATCCGGGGTTTACCTACAAGCCGTGTCAAACCACAAACTTATCCGGAGAGGAGAGAAAAGATTAGTTGGCCAGAAGGAAGGAAAAAAGTAAAGCTCGCACAATGGCCGGGAAATAGGAATTTTTTTCGTGTTTTTGTTTTGCTTGCTTGTCAAATTCTAAGTTCACACGACTCGTCACATAGCTGGACTTGCCGAATATTGACCCAGGTATGCACTGACAACCAACAGAACGGCACCCTAGATACGCATCTGGCTGCTCATAATTGTGCGATGCTAGAACCTACTAGGCAGGCTACTCGTGGTTACAAACAGGGTGGGTAACACGAAGTATCAGGCGCGGATCCAAGGGGGGGGGGCAGACCCGCCCCCCCCCATTTTGGCTCTGCAAAATATTATTTTTTGCACACTTTGGATCTCTAAAATTGCACCAGAGAGCATCTATAAAGAAACATTTTCCAGGGCCCTAGGTGGGCCATGAATCAACGTCTATTGCCATCAGTTTACTGTTATCGCACAATTCTGGTTGTCCAAATTTACATTGGCCCCCCCTTTTCGAGCTCCGCTGGATCCGACCCTGAGTACAAACAGTATCTGGTTATTCAGAGCATTTCGGGCTGGATAGAATGCCTGGTTATTAAGTTTTAGAATTGGTAAGATTTCTGGAAGTCGGGTTGGTGGTTCTGGCGAGAAGCTTAACACTACATCACCAACTAGGCCTATAGTATTATAGGCCCAATTCAAATAACATCAGGAACATAATGAGTTCTAGTACTACTAAGGCACATCTGGTATATTACGTATATTTCTGCCACAATAAAACAATGTTTTTTCATGTAGGCCTAATGGACTATTATTGAGAGGTTTGGAGAGATTTACCAAGGTTCCCAAGACGATTAATCAATTGTGCATTTAATATTTTGCAATATTATAGATTCACCTGGCGCCTACACCCTGGTGTTAAATGGGAAATGAAATTAGGTAATTCGAGGACGAACTAATTTGAAATGATATTTGGAAAATAATTATAAAAAATACAACAGTGATAATTCCTACCTCTTGCGTTGTTCGACGTTATTTCCAAGGCTTCCCTGATCTTTGAATCAGATAAATCTGTTCCTAAAACATGGTAATCATTAGTAAAATTCCCATCAGCATGAAATGCGTCGTAAATACCACCACATAAGAAAAAATGATCTCTAGTATAATTTTCATTATTTTCATCACCTATGATCTGCATCCAAATCTGCCAATTTTGCAATTTAAAAAACTCGACTAAGGCACGCCCCATGCCGATGTAGGTGGGACCGGTTCGTGTTGTTGTGTTATACTCATGCTTAAAATCATGATTTCGAAAATCAGGAGCTAGGGCTGCCGGGGAAATTAAGGGAATTTTCCAGACGCTGTTTAGTCGGGCAACCGATGCAGCTGGATAAGGGCAACATGGTCCAAATATGACGTGTCCGTGTAGCTCTTCTCGCAGCCTTAACACATTAACCTGTGCTACCAAAGGATCACATCTCTCGTCAACATACGTTGGTTTTAGTTGATACCTGCCAAGTAATCCGGACTCGTTTATGTACTTGAGAGCAAGGTCTATCGCCGGTAGCATTACCTCCTCACTGTATGGCAAGTACGATCGTATCGAAGTTTTACTTCCACTCAACATAAAAAACGCGTTTAGCAACCCATCTTCTATTTGAGCTTCGCAGTTACATTCCTTCTCCTGAGCTCCAACATTATTCACAATTAATCCTATTAGAGCTAGTGTCATTACCCTCAGCACGTACATGGTTGCTGGGAATAGATCGAACAGCCACCATCAACATTCAACACAAATTTAAGGAAGATATCCCAGGCAAATAACGCTTAGGAATTTTAGTATAAATAGTCTCCAGCTCGCTATGGGTCAATGATAAAGGAAAGATAAACGCTGCATAAAGATTTTAAAACGTAAAAACGTAAACGCCATAAAATAGGTCTGGTCACAAAAGACCAATTATATATCTCAAGTAATGCATGACAGCATGTCAAATCACCAAGTTGCTAGACACGACACTTGACCATTCAACGAACTTGTGCAAACAAATCTGAAACCCCCTCACACGTAAATCTCGATGAACAGCTAAAGACGGTTGTGAATAACTTGAGCCGATACCAACAGAATGCCTGCTATCAAAACGTTAACAATAATATATATGTAATAATCCAATAGCCTAGAAAGACAATCCCGCCGGTCGACGGGGCGTAACCAACTGACAATCGACACTTGTTGGCAGTGTGTGCAGACCGACGAACGTGCGGCCAGTCGTCCTGCTTAGATCTATAAGCACACTTGCTGTAGTGTGGATCCTACACGGTTTACTCAGAGTAGTCATCAAGTCAATATAGCAGACGGTGAAATAGCGCCACCACGTTCTACAACCTCGGTCGTAAACATATTTACAATGGTTTGCATGTTAACAGTTAAGCCGTAGAAATGGTACGGTTAAACAAATTGCGAAAGGAGATGGTAAACAGTGGATATAAGATAAGAGCAATGATTGGATTAAAAGTCATTCTATTGATGGTTTCATTATGACTGTTGGTATTTAGAGCTGAACTTTGGATGTTTTTCATTACGAAATAATATGACAAGCCTATGGTTTAAAACATCATTCTCATTCCTTGTTTGGGCATTTAATGCTATGATCGCCTGAAGAGTTCGTTAATTTTCCCTGGAAACGTGGGTTCTAAATATGACTTCTTTGTTGTCATTCTATGGTAGTCGTGAGTTGGTCGAGTGGTTAGGCCACTCGCCTGCCATACCGATGAACCGCGTTCAATCCCCGGCGAGGCGACTTTCGGGTCACTTAGCTGTGAATGAGTTCCTGGTGGAAATATACCAAGTAGGGTTAAAAAGGTGGCGTGGAAAGGAACTGGCCACCCTACAACACAGTGTCGAGACTTAGTACAATGACTCTCTAACAGCTCATTCTCCTACGTTCAGTATGGAATTGTGGGACTACCTGTAGTAGTGGGCCGTTTATATCATTCCATTGCCACTACCTCCCCATCTCTTATAGGCCTACTCTTATTTTTGGAGGCTTCCTTTTTGGAAATCAGCTCTACACATTTGATCCAAACTACTGTCTCTCCTATACAACATCATGTAGACCTATAGCGACAAAGGTGTCGTAGACTATCCTAAGAGTATCAATGTTTTATTAAACATCCGATCTGTGTTTACAATCATTGGTGTAGGCCTGTCTATTACTTTTAAATATTAATCTTGTTAATGAATGTTACGCTTTAGACCTACGTACTGCTAATGTTATACTGAAGTTAATGTGGTGATACCATGCATGGGTGATACAGTGAACGGGGTCGGATCCGGGATGGTTTAAGGTTTTGATTTTGATGAGCAAAATTTAAAAAAAAGTTATTGCCTACTTGGCATATTTGCCTTCTTGACATTTTTTGGGCTCAGTATTAGACCCGGTTCACCTAAAATATGGGGTTGGGGTGGCACAACTACGTTTAGACGCGCGCCAGGTGCGCCCCACTCCAAAACCGCCACAAATTCAGGTCAGTTGCGCAGGCCTATCGATATTTCTATAGGCATACAGTAAGTGAGCATAGCTTGTGTTTTAAAGAAAATGACCCCACCTCTTAAAATATCAGTAATTCAGAAAAATGAGGTCAATTGGTTATATTATGTTTACCTACGTGAACCTATAGATCGATTACTAAAATAATTGTAAAAAATATTATAGTTTTGTAAACATAATAAAGTATCGTTTTAAAAATACAATGATCTACCAAAGGCTTACTTAATAATAGGCTCTTGTCAGAGAATCGAGTGACCTATATTTTTACTTTCAATTTACAAAAGAAGAGAATCCATTATATTGTGAAAATGATAACTCAAATCAATAATAAACATTATAGAAACAATCAATGAAAACGTTGAATATCACGATGGATCGCTCCACTAGTTGACGTCGGTTCAGGAATTTTGTAGAGGGCGACATACAATAATTGTATGTATCAACTTTCGTAAGAGTATATTTTGAGAGAGGGCAGTATTACATTTTTAGTTAATATCACAAAGCTGCAGCAGTCTGCTTCGCGGGAAGTTGTTTCATACGAAATAGTTGACGATTAATCTATGTGATTATGTATCGCAAGGCATTATTATCTTGTTTAGGCATACTTTCTTAAATTTGCTGATTTCATAGAAGCTTTCAAAATAGCATTGATGGATTGAATCAGGAAGAATGCCAATTTCCTCAAACTTTGGTAACATCACGAGAAAGGGGTATGTTAACAAGTTGTGTTATTCGGATTGTTTGCTGATTTTCTTGTAGGCTACAGTACTATTCTAGTTGTTTTGTTATACTGTATTAACGTTTTGCTTTTATCATATCACCGTTTGTTTCTGTTTTTTATAACATGCGCAATGATACATTTTAATCAATAAAAAAGAGTTTTAAAATGTTATAATATTACCTGTATTTTATTATCTATATTCACAGGTAGGCGTCTGGGCCATATGTTGTAAAATTTATGAAGACTAAAGAATATATGTAGGCCTACAACATTTTTTACAACAGAGCAAAAATGTTATGAACGAACTACAGTTAAGTACAGCATACGAATCGATCGAGAAAAATACACGAACTTAAAGGTGGCTAATATAAGTCGTTTATACGTATGTCTATAGGCCTACATGTGTTAAAATGGACAATAGAGACACACACATTAATACCTAACCTGTCCCATAGGCCTTCTTGTTGTTTTAATTACTTTTATTTCTTATTGGGCCCTACTGACGTCCCATACTTGATGTTTTTGAGTCTCGCTATACTTTTTAATTTCAGGCTCAAAATGTTCTTATTTTATTCTTATTTTAGTAAATATCAGGCCTGTTTAGTATCTACTTGTCACTTAAGAGAGGGCAGTGGACACAAAATCATCTAGATTAGAAT
>JAOTQE010001803.1:0-23049 GCA_025631205.1 Nesometra sesokonis
TCACGCATGAACTGTTTGGACAGGCCTTACGGCTAAACTAAAATAAGTGAGTATGGGACGTCAATAGCGCCTTAAACAGAATCAAACAAATAAAAGTGAATAAAACCCGACTGTAAGGCCTGTGAGACAGGCTATAAACATACTAACACAAGCAGTATGGAAGTAGTATATATTTTACAATCACTGATGAAAGTTGTAGTTGACCTTACATCCTGTCCTGCCGGTAGTACAAACCCAAATCTTCTTGAACTGGTTTTATACCATCTATCATGTGAAGCGTTGGCGGCGCTAGGGGGTTGCAAGGGGGGCTAGAGCCCCTCCGTCGGGGGAAATTTCACGATTCATATTTTGATAATACTATGTACGGTTGTAAACACCACACCAAATCTCCTGAGATAATCCAGTATATAACAGTATCTCAACAATTCCCTAAGATGGCCTATCGTCTGCTTATGTTTCTCTCCATTTTCAAACAACGTAATCAGCTACTTTATCTAAATTTTGCATAGAAATTATTACAGGCCTAATCTTGGAATCTCTGGCAGACCACTAAAGAATTTCCCAACAAAATGGTCAATTTGTGTCAGTGACAGATCATGCCTGAAAGATATTTTATATATTATTATTTTTTCAGTTGTGAACTGCAAAGTATGTTTTTTAAATACCACACTATATTAAATGTGTTAAAGTGACTCATTCTTGTTTTTGGGAGTTTTTTTTGTCCCATTTTGTGGAAGAAAAACACATGGTTTTTCATAAGAATATACCATCAGGGAGGTATAAAATATTTTAACTTCCTGATACCATGTGATTTTTTCTTAGTAGAAACATGCCAGTATAGCAAGATAGCACAAACCTCTCAATTAATTTGCAAAAGTGACTCTTTTAAATAGCAGCTACCTATGCAGGTGTATAAAAAAATTGCCAATCATCAGCTATACAATTTACCAAAAAAGTCACTTTCTACAATTTTTCTGAACTGTTATCTGAAGTGTATTTTATTTGTATATGAAATTTAATAGCATGGTGATAGAGTCTCCATAAATATTATGACTAAAATCAGTCAATTTTATATATCAGATAATGAAGTCAGTAGGTATGCTACATCAATTCTTCTGTGCTAAAGTATTTTCTCCTTTGCTTGATTGGCGATAAACACAACCAACAGTTTCTTGAGTTCCATGGGTTGGTTTCTTCTGAATAACACCAGTACAGTAGTGCTGCCAGGTATCCTCTGACGGCAGGGCAATGTTCTCGACAGGGTGAGCACCTTCTGACATATAGGCAAGTTTGAAGTGAGTGTGTTCACGGTTTTCAATTTAACAAGCAAAAAAAAAAAAAAATAAAAAAAAAAAAAAAGTTGGCCATAATTTCCGTGCCTTTTTAGATCGTTTGGTTTATTGTGGGTTCGACTGGACCTACAAATCCCTCGACGAAATACTGTATTAAATTCGTCGGGTGGCCCCCCCCCCCCGACGAGTGGGGGGAAAAGGTTCCCCGACAGGAGGGGGGGGGGGCACTGCAGCCTCACCTAGCCCCCCATACCCCCCACCCCAATGCCGCAACTGAATAACATCAAAGCATGTCCTATTAAAACATGGTAAAATTCTAGTCAAAAGTGGAGCTATTAGAAACATAGTAAACATGGTAATGGGAGTAGTATGTGGACGGCACATATATTTTATGATCACCATTAGAAACTGAGGTTTCTTTACCTCATGTCCTGCTGATAATATGTAACCAAAACTGTCATAAATGTATGATGTATCATTAAAAGTTTATCTCTTATTGAAGTCATAACTTCATATGAACCATGGTTCATTGTCATCAAAAGAAGTTTATATTTTTTATAAAAGAGAACACGGGTGTCCTTGGTAGGGAAATTTGTTTGCTTCACTTTCCTGCTTTGCATTTGTGACTGTGAGGGCCTGTTTTTACTGAAGACCATATAAAAAACGTTTTTTTGGAAACGGTTTTTAATAATTGTTTATATAAACAAAAGACGCGTTGCAACTGCATTTGACACAACAAAAAACGTTTTTCTATGCCGGTGGTAAAATCCCCGATGACTTCATTTTCCCACAGTGCGTTCGTTGAAGCGGAAGCTTGGCCGACCGATTATGGATGAGCTAACTTGTGCATGTTTTCCACTATGAAAACTTTTTAATAAACGAATAAAAATTGTCAAATTCCTCAGATAAATATTACACGTATATGTTGTTGTAGGCCTATGTTAGGCTTACTCAGTGGTAAATTATATTTAGTTTCACTCAAACTTCCATTTTTTGACGTTCTCCTAGGCTAGCTAGGGCCTAGGCCCCTCTGGGTAGGCCTACGTACGACCAAGGTACGACTCTACGACAAATGGCATTGACCAAACTTATATAAAACAGAAACTTACTTGGCAAATTACAATGAAAAAATATTATCCTACGATATATCTACAAAATTTAGTCCTAAATTAGACCCTTGAGTCTATTAAATTTCGGTAAAAAAGTAAAAAATTGGCACCCTCATGATTCTTTTCTAAAAACTACGTATTTTTTTGGTAAGCGATAAATATTACAATGTTAAACAATAAAAATGTTTATATAAAGTTATTACTGTCAATAGAATATTATCCAAATTATTTTAGAGGGTTAATGAATGTTTATGTTTAATTTGAAAGTATAATTTTACAGAATTTGATGAATTAATTATACCATGTGACAGGCCCACTTTACTTCTGCACTGCCGATCGCAAGCGTGTTCTGCTTCTGAATAGAATTTTTGCTCAAACGAAGAGACAAGCCAACTTCATTTTTTTGCAAACCAGCTAGTAATATAGAATTGTGGAATTGGATAAAAACACGGCGGAAGGCAAGACTCTTCTTTATGAAAAGTTTTGTAATGGTGTCTGTCCAAATTGTTAAGCAATAACTGTAGGCAGTGAATAAAAATAAGGCATTGTCTGACGTGGCCTACTACTGTCAAAATATTCAAGCATATTTGCCCCGTTTGTTGTGTTGAAATTCTATCAAGTGAGGTCAAATTGAGACCGGGATCACGTTGCAGCTAAAAACTGCTGCACAAAAAACAGTTCTTCCCATAAAAAAAAAAAAAAAACGTTTTTTTTCTTTGCACACGGAATGGATTGCGTGTTTTGAAACCATTTTTTTGATCAGAATAAAAACTTTTTTTTTTTAGTGTTGCCATTTCTGCTGGTAAAAATAAAAACGTTTTTAAAAAACCATTTTAAAAACGGTTTTCCTTACGAGCAGAAACAGGCCCCGAGACAGAGGTTCCAACCCTCCCGATTTGTCTGGAGAGTCTCTCGAAATTTTATCAGTCTCCCAATTTTATGAAGCAATCTCCTGATTATATGGTAAAATTTAAACATGTTCTAGCACCATAATTTGGCATAGAATAATATTTAATCAATAAATACGGTACGGTAAATAAGTAATTGCGTACAATGTTCTAAATTTATCGTAACTGGTGTTAGCTAGCCCCTTGCTGGCATTTTTTCCGGCCCTTTCGTCATAAAACGCAGTAAAAGGGCGCAGTATTTTAAGATAGAGGGCGCACTTTGAGAGGATGGAACGTCTGGTGAGAACACAGCATAGCAGCATGAAATAGAAATATTCCTTTTGTGCTAATCTGTAAAAACATAGGATCACACACTTTGTACAAAAAGTATTCCATATTTAAAACCATTTTCACACAACAGTAATGTGTTTTTAGTCTCTACTATTTGCTCAGTGACAGGAATATTTTAAAGGTTTTATTTCTTAAAACTTTTAATATATCACTACAATACTGTGTGTATTTAATCTTATACTCTATCCCCAATCTTTCATTTATAAACCTACCTATGGTAACAAACTTTGTCCAACAAATTCACCACGACCACTGCCCGAAACAGTGTAAAACCAAAACCCCCAAGAGATAGCCTTCCCAGAGTTTTGCTCTTGAGGAGGCTCATTAGTTTGTCTCACAGAGAGGAGAATACACCGAATTAGCGACCTTGTTTCCATCTGGATTCGTGGGTATAAATATACAGTAAATAGAGGGCGCTATTTTCTATACTTCGCTGTGTAAAAGGAGCTAAGAAAGGACAAATTTAAAGTTTATGTATTTGTATTTCTTCATTGGTAACTCATTCAAAACCATTGGGATACATTCATAAATCCTTTTTACACTAGCTACGCTTAGTTTTATTTAAATTGGAATGGATTAAAAACTTGTCAAAGTTGCTGACAATGAATGGTTTTAGGCGCGAATCATGCAGACAGTGCTTATCCGCTAAGTGCACATAGCAGCTTAGCTCTCCTGAGTGTATCAACGGAGATCTAACTTTTCACCTATCTTGAATTATGTATATTTCCTTTTAAATGTAATTACAACCAGATCAACTGTGTTATACAAAATCTTAGACTGAGGTAGATGTTTACTACTGCTTTAAAAATGATCATAGTTGCTAAATTCAATGTGTATTTCAACGAAATGTTTGGGTAACATTCGCACTCGCCCTATGTTATGAGATAGGACTTATCGGTTTGTTTTGGTTCTCGTACCCACGATGGCGAGTTTTTGTGACGTCACAGGCCATCGCTACTTTGGTCTATTGGGCTACAAAATTGACATACACTAAAATGCAGAGGGTTGCAAACACTTCTTCTGAAGCAAGAGGTTGTTTTCATGGTCATAGGCCTAGATGTTTAGCATTAGTTCATAATGTTACATGTCTGGATGTATCCTGATGGATATGTAACAACCTATGACAAATTTCTGTATCTTCGATTGCAGGAGCTCACGTTGATTGATTACAATTCGTTAATGTTCTATTCTCATTTGTAAAGTTACAGACAGCCATGATATATTTCAAGGTTTAATCACTTGTTAATGGAGGGAAATAAGTCAAAGCTATTAGACACTTCTATGGTTACAGAGATCATCTGCCTGGTGCTTGAGAGTTATGGGGTTCAGATTCTCATGGCTGAAAATTTATACTTGTGGAAGATTAACACTTGGAAAGATATGGTACCATATAAAAGGAATAGGAATGACCAAGGAGACTATGGGTGTTAATTCACCAGTACATAATTTTTAAAGCTGCCCGGACATGTGCCTAATTACCTTACCATCTGGATTATCCGTGACAATTTTGACCATCAAATTGCTGGGTAGAATACAGTGTACAACTGACCTCCGAGCTGTAGGTGGCAATAAATCAAACTTAAATCGATTTCCAAATGTTTTGGACACAGTCCAGCGCTCAGGCTATCGTCGATTTCGACAGTCCCTAGGCTCAGGCATGGCAGCAGCTAGAGCACAGCTGGTGCACGCTGACGACGTGCTCTTGCCTTCTCATGTTCACGCCGAAAGCATAGGTGGATTGGACAGTAAACCCGTCATAACATCGCATCATTGCAGTCGAAATGGTGGCGAAAAGCATAGAAACGTATTCCATTTGGAATAACCATGTATTAGACTGGTGAGAAAGATAATTTGATTGAAACAGTAAATTTTGGTCGAGAAAAAAGCGTGCATGAAAGTAAACAGGGAATAGGTATTATTATGTTATTATGGGATAGCTGTTGCTTATTTAACACTAAATTTACTTCCTGAATAGTTTCGTTACATGGTATTTTGATATAAGCTAAATTTTACTTGAACGCTCGACCACCCAGTGAGTGATAAGCGCGATTAACCTGTGAATTCACCGGAATACGGTTAACGTGTATTGCTCGATCCCACTGTAGTAATTCAGTTATAGTAGCTTGTCTAACTAGGCATCGAGCGCCCTCTTTTAGCTTCACTGGATCTGCCTCTGTGCCTGTCCATCTGTATGTGCATTTCTAAAAAAACTATTGTCCTCTTTACTTGCGATTTTCAGACAATGTTGGGATGAATCATGTTTGGTGCTGATCCAACTTACCACATGGATTTTAGTATGTAATTAATAAACATACAATTGTACAAATGTGTCTAAGCCTATTATCTTTTGGTTGATAAAACTATAAAATAAAGATGTCAGACATTAAAATTTACAGTTATAAAATAAGATACACATGCAATGAATTATAGGGCCTATTTCTAGTAGAGAGAAAAAGTGATAAAAAATTTTTTTTTTTTTAATCTGGCAGTACAAACAGGACCAGTTCGAAAAACAGATTAAAAAATACTGATTAAAAAACATGCTATGGATTGAGGGAACAGCAAATAACCGATAATAATAACCATCTTAAAAATTAGCTAGGAGGACAGGAGAACCATGTCAGGGTCTTTAATTATGCAAAAACATGCATCAAATTTTATACTAACAAAAATATCTATTAAGATGGAATGTTCATGTTTTCCTCATAATGGCAACCACTTGAAAAAGCAAATCTATTTCCAGCTTTTGTAAGGCAAGGGTAAGGATGATGGACAAAAAAAAAATATTTCAAGATACCTTAAAACAAAAATTAAAAAAACTTAACACTAATGTCAACAATTGGGAAGTCAATGCCGAAGAAAAAATACTTTGCTGAACACTAATTGAGATGGAACAACATACTTTGCAGTCTATGGATGTGCAGAAGGAAATAAAAAAAACAGGAAAGAACATGTCCATCTACATTGATGGATAGTCAAGAAGAAGCCAAGATGTTCAGTATAAATCTGAGTACTTCTATTTTTGAAAGTATTTATCAAAACCACATTTTGTCTTATGTTTATGATAGTTCATAAAAAATTTAAAAAGTGACGACCTTTATGATAAATGCAGAACATTTGAAACATCAGTCATTAATAATATATGAATCTGGAATTGTTTATTGGATCTTGTTACATGTTTATAAATTGAGTTCTATTTTAATCTAGATTTAATCACGACTTCACACTCTGATGTGGGTAGATCGTGGGTAATACACTAGCTAGAATAGTTGATGTTGTGTGTCTATATAACAATCTCCATTTACAAACTGAGAAACACTGTAGCTCACACATCGCAAATGTATAATCTTTGAATTAGTCTCATGCAACGATTATCATCTAGATACTCACTTACAGTAGTTCCAATTCACCTGATTTTATCAAGAATCTCTTAAATTTTAACCCAATCTCCTGGAATTAAAAATATTCTACCAAATTTTAATAATTATCAACAAAAATTAATGACGAAGCAGTGCTAACTGAACAAAAATGTCAAGCAAATACATGCTCACGCAAGTTTAACAAACAGCAGCAGCATATACTTGCATGTACATGGAAAGCATTTGGGTTTCGCGTTTGCCTTTACGGGCATGGATCTCTCTCAAATTTTAAAACAAATTTGCAAATAAATTACGCCCTCTATAACTGTATTTTCAATACAAAATCAGAAAATTCTGTCATATTTGTAATATCCCAAATTTTATGAGTCGGGGGTTTGAACGTTTGCGCTTATGACATAATTGTTAGAGATCTGATCGGCAGTCTGCCATTATGTGTGAAGCTTTGTGTAATCTGGTCTAATTAACAATGATCATCTCATTTTACTAATTAAAGAAAGTCATCAACCATATCAAGTGACCCAGGATGATGTTACTATAACAATGTATTTAAAAATAAGTACTGTACTGACAATTTTAATTTCGACATAGTGCTATCACCAGACAGAACAATCCTTAAGCAGTCCGACGAACTCACATAAATAATTTTCAGATGATCAAGAAATGTTTAAAAATGCTATTTAAAATGACCCTGCTTAGTCATAGTATACTGATAAGCAATTTTCAAATGCAGTTTTCTTCAAAACTTACATTCCAAATGTTCAAACCTTGGTTGTTCATAACTCTGCAATGTAAGAAAACATCATATCACTCGTAAACTATCGTGTTGGCTCAAACAGATTCTTGAATCCGATATAAAACTTGGTTTTATTTATTTATTTTTATTTCAACCATCTTTAAAGAGGGTAAACCTTCCAGCTAAGCCTGATGGGTTAACTGATATTCAGGGGCCCTCTTTGTCAAATTAAAATATAGTTCATTTAACTTACGTAAAATCATAATAAAAATAAAAATCAAGTGAGCAAACATTCAACATAGATAATTAAAAGTATATAATATATGATATAATATAAAGCGATTATTTAATAATAAAAATAAATTAAATTTAAAGAGTCAAAAATCTTTCATTTTGTAATTTCAAAGTATAACTAAAACCTTCATTCTAAATTACAAACATGCTTTTAGTTATATTTGCCCAAATTTTTATAATAAATTACCAATTGAACTTCGGGACTGCTTAACTGAAAATACATATAAATTTAAATAAAAACGATATATTTTAAATCAAACATTATGAAAGATTTTTGATTTGCTATAGTACTCATAACTGTAATAAATACATTCTATGGCGCTTCACATAAAAATTATATTAATGAAACTAACACATTCAATTTAAAAGTATGATAAAAAAATTCAGTGATTTTTTTTTTTAATTGAATGACACTTTGGTGGGGTTTTTTGATGTTTTGTGAATGCAGTTCCAGACTTTTGATCCAGCAATGGCGAATGATCTATCAGCGAAGATTTTTTTGTCTGGTGAAACGGACACGGAGCAGTTTTTTATGCAGATCTAGTAAACCTATCTGATACTTTGGTCAGAAGAGCTGATAGGTATGATGGAGACAGTCCATGCAAACACTTGTAGACAGTAACAAGAAACTCCGCTCTAAAACATGTACTGGTAGATTAAAATGAAAATGCAAAATGAGTGCCTAAACGGTTTGTGGATATTTTGTGTTGCTTATTCTAGCCCTTCCCAATCTACCCAGCAAACACAAAACGTTGGTAAACATTGTGGTTTGGTATGTGACAAAATGACATTTGCAAAACCTTGTACAAACGTTATATGAATGTTCAAACGTTATAATTACCTTAGATGTTGTGAATTTTGGTTAAAACTACGTATTTATGGTTCTACAAAATAAGGTTTTAACACCAAAATATAATGTTATATAACGTTCTTATAACGTTACATTGTTAGCTGGGTACTAACGACCACTTTGAATGCAATGCGCTCTACCTATGTCCACCGTTTAACCACTACAATAAGTCATAAATAGTTAATTAACATGATTTTTCTAATGTATAATTTTGGAAAACACTATTTATTACAGCTTACTATTAGAAAAAATGCGTCAAGCATCAACATGATTTGCTTATATTTCCATAGTAAAGTACTCTTAAATGATTGCATGGTAGGATATTGACCTTTCACATTCCTCGAACTTGTTAGCATTTCCATGTAAATGTTGCTAAATTTACCAGTTATACATCAGGAAAAGTAAATGTCTGTAAATGGAAAAAATATCTTGAAACATCTTTCTCACAGATAATTAATCAAACATTCGGCATTACAAAATAATGAAGAATCCTCCAAACTCGGCGTAGAAATAATTAATCTGTAAATTAACAACCAATGAATTTGACTTCTTTGATGACCCCTGAATAACCTTTCTTATCCTTGGAATTTCTAAATGTGATCTGCACTTTATTGGAAAATAGATACAGCAGGCTTTAAAATCACATCTTAAGAGATAATTTATCATATGAACCTGCTCTTTATCTTCATTGCTCGACATTGATCATGTTTCGTAAAAATTTTCACCGTCATCTGTTTTGATATTTCGCACACACTCAGTTGGCAACAATCTGCGGTTTATCAACAGTTTATGGGAAATGAATTTTATCTTTACGACCTGTACTGCAAGCTAATCAATTCTCAAATACTGTTGTTATTTTTTACATTTCCGATTTATATTCTTGGATGTTTATCAATATACAATCAAGACTAATGTATTTGAAGCCTCTCTCATGCCCAAATCATAAATCTCATGAATTAATTAAGCAATTCCCACATCTGATATAATGTAAAAGGTGCTAACCCCTACTGTCAAACCAGAAACTTTCAAATGTATAATTTCTCCAGTTACAGTAAATTGTAGTCGCTAAAGTTTTTTGAGTTCCATTCACACGTGGCTCAATGGGTGAAATGAAGTATTCGAATTAGGACAGCTTGAACCACTCCTAGGAGAGTTTCTCAGCAATGGTGAGAGGTGCAGGTTAACACCAGTAGGATTTCCTAAAGAGTAATAAAGTATAAAGTATAATGCATACTCCAAGCAATGAGATCATGGGTGGCGGAAGAGGGGGAGGGATAGGGAGACGCCAGTGACAACTCAGGGGGGATGGTCCCCCTGAAATGGCACTCCAACTAAAAAATTCACATTTCACAACTCCAAAAACTATGGTAAAATATGAATATTGTAGTTGTGAAAACCACCTTCAGGGACAAGGAAAGCATGAAATTAGAGGCAACAACTTTTTTTTAAATTTTTTTTTTTTGCTCATCAAATTCTAAGCGGGCTAGGGTAGCCAAGCAAATTTTTAAAATTTCACTTCGTCCCCCCCTAATTCAAAAACGTTCCGCCGCCCCTGAATGAGATACATGCCATCGTGACAGGATTCAATATTTCAACATAAATAATAACAATAATAATACTCTGGTGCTTGATAGAGCGCATCCTGCATAAAGTCTCGGTGCGCTTGCTTTACAATAAAAATAAAAAGTCAGAAAAATTGTTTAAAATGTAATCTAAAGAGGTGAGTTTTCAGAAGCTGTTTGAAGGTGCTAATGGAGCTTGCCTATCAGATGTCAATTGGTAGGTCATTCCATAAGGCAACAGCAGCACAGATGAAAGATGGGCGTCCATAAAATTGTGTAGAGAGACGGACAGAATGAGAAAAAGAAATTATGTCATCATCAGGAATGTGATTCCTGATGAAGACATAATTTATGTCGAAATATTGAATCCTGTCATGATGTCGAATATCTCATTGCTTGAGTATGCATTATACTTTCTTACTTGAAGTTGATTAGTGGACCTTTCGAATTTCCTAAAAATGTTTGGAAGAATGTTTTGTTGGCTAGGATATGTAGCCATTCTCATCAATCATGAATTTTGCATAAATCTTCAAAGATGAACTTTTTTGTGCATGAGTTAGCCAAGCACATACAACTACATCAACCTCTCTTATACAGTAGCCAATTAGATGTCTTTGGGGTCAAAGTAGATTTGCTGGTGCATGCAAAATGTCGCGTTTATTTTTTCAAGGCAGGCTACGCTGAGTATTGAATCAGCCTGTATACAGTGAACTTCGGCGAAAAATATCGCCGTCGTGAGTATTCTCCTACAGGCTTAAAGATAGGCCTAGCAGCAGACATGCTGATCTAGAATTATATTTAATACCCTACATATTGGAAGAATAACCCCTAAGTACACATCAAAAAATAATCGTAATATATACAAAAGATAGGCCTAGTTAGTTGTTTTTGTTATTATTAAGCTTTGAATAAAATTGTAGTAAGTTTTTCATTCTTCCACTGCAACAAAGATCGTTGTATATTTACAATTTTGAGTTCAGTGGAGTGAGATGAACAAAAATGGAGCTGATGGCTAGCTCAGACATATGGCTGTACAAGCAGAGAGTTTGGGATATGGTCAGTGTACTACGCTAAGAAAAAAGTGCCAACTATCTACGGTTCTCGGCGAGAATAAATTAATTAGAGGAGTGATATTTTTGCATGTAAAGTTTACAGTACATATGGTCCCCAGATAATTTAACTCGCGCAGGAAAAAGTCCAACTTTATTTACATTTTTATTGAGTAATTTTAATTCTACATTTTATATCATTGCTGCCCTTTATTACCATGTAAAATAGTGTCTATATATTTTTGTAACTTAACCATTATTATCGTTCAAAATTTTCTAAAAATATTTTGTAAAATCGATGTAGGGCCTAGGCCTATATAAAAAACAAGCAAGGGGGCCGCCGTGGTGGGGAAGCCTGAGGCTCTGCCTGCCACAAAAAAAACGCAAAGTGTTCTTACGTATGGGTGTACCAAAATAAAAAAGCAAGTAAACATTGTGTTGTATTGTTAATATTTTATTTCAATTCTATATATAGATCGTCATAGTTTTGATTTTTATTTTTGGCCGACGTTTATTTTTTCTGATGCTGTATTTTTCCACATAATAAATTCACCACCTCCTAACCTGTGCATCTCTGCGCGAGCCTAGGCTATGTCTCCCATCTACTAACTTTCTCCGCCGTGTCAACGTGAGTAGCCTAGGCCTAGTGCATGGCGACAACATTGTAAACAACTTTACATCGTCTTCGTATTAATATAAAATAATGGAAGAATCATTGGTAAAATAGCGAAAACATCTATTTATTGTACTGTACAGTATAAAATACTATAAGTGCTAAGAAACCTATTTTGGCGGTGGGGAAAGTGACTTCTGGTTGACTGACATGATCGTTTATGAACGCAGTTTGAGTCTATTTGTTATCTAACACCATCTCGCTCACGACCGTGCTCGCGATCGCTCTCGATCGAAAATGGCTTGTGAACGTGGTATGAGTAAACTGACGTTAATTGACCTTTTGACTGGCTATGTCCTCACTAACCCTATACTTATTAGCTATTACATAACACATTTGTATCAGATTAGCTTTAATTACGAAATGGCCTGCTTAAGTGACCATATACTTCAAGTGTCCATTAAGCCTTGTTAAAGTGAAATGCATTGATATGAAATGTACTTAAGTATGCATTATCCAATATCCAATTAACTGTCTAGTAATTAGCCTGTTGATTTCATTTAATTACCTTATAGAGATACCTCCTTTCACAGCTAACAGCTACCGAGACTGAGTCTAAGACACATTTTGAACTTTTAAAATTTCATTCAAAGTCTTTATTTGTATATATGAAAAATGTTTTTGTAGAAGTACAAATATGCAAGCAACAGTGAGTGATGTCTGAGAGAGATCAAAGTGTTTGAAGTAGCCTGTTTCTTTGTAGCTTTAAAAAGAGAAATATCCAATTCTTAAATTTACAGGTCTTCTGTTTGTTCCATTTACAAACAATAGCGAGTATGGTAGAATTCTTCAAGGTGTTGATGACTTTTTAGAAGTAGATTTATTTAAACCTTATTTCAAATTTAGGTTTATAATCTATCCATTCAATAAAAAAAAACAATAAAGAGATTTAAATATTACACCTAATTATTCTTTCTGGATTTTTCACTTTATATATATATAAAATAAATAAACAGTAGATCACATACACAAACAAACATTTTAATGGGAATGGTTTGGAAGTTTACAGATTGACTGACATTTTATATTTTTAAATTACATTTCAATAATGTTAAATTATTGTAGAAAAAAAAATTACAAGCATTTATTTTGGAAACATCAGAAATTACAATGGAAACATTGTATCATTTGGTCTCCAAGGTCGTTTTAACCATTTGAGAAAACTCAACTTTTTAGGGAAAATTATGTTTTAAGTATTATATTTATGATTTTCATGTAATGGCCCAAACAAATTAAGTTGTAAAAATTATTATTTTAGCTATCTGTGAAATATAATTTGAAAATCCTAGAGTTTCATTGGAAAACTTCAACTTGTGACAGCTTCCTAGGCTGATTTGTTAGGGAATTTCTTGAAATCTTAGGTTTTTGGCTGTTTCAAGCTCGGTTATTACTCCCTCACTCGTAAACTGTTTCTTTGTTCGTGCTGGCCCAAACAGATTCTTGGAAGGAGTTTGATGAGCTTGAATCTGATATAAAACTCGGTATGATTGGTTGTGTAGTTTTATCAGAAAAATAGAAAATGCAAAACATATTCAATCAACAATACGCTGCTAACAGCTATAGAAATATACATATGCAGCAGAGTGATTTGACCTTGGTGCGCAGAGTTTCCATATGATGATAAATAAATGGATTTTAACAACCTTTTTCCCCCAACTTTTCAAATGTTGAGGTAAAGCTATACACAGGCCTGAGCAAAACCACTTGTCCGATGCCCGGGACAAGTGTATTTTTTTACGATCGAACAACTAAATTTATGGGACCCTCTTGTCCGTGGACAAGTGTTTTCAGCTTAAACCTAGGCTCTGAAATCCACCTTTTGACAGTACATTGTAAGAATAGCACAAACTAAACTAATGTATTTATTTAATAAGTGTAAATTTAGTTTCTATTTTTAGGTATTGTGCAAAAGCGGGACAAGTACATTATTTTTTGGACAAGTGAATTTTCCAAAGGTAAATGCCCTGAGACAAGTGAAAGAAAATGAAATTCCCTCACCCTTGATACAGTACCTTGTATGATAAAGACTATGTAGCAATTACTGTATCATTTGCTCAATCAAATGTTCCTTCCTATAAATAAAGCCACAAGGCATTTGATGTATAGACATTTCATATTAACATTTATCTGGAAACGGATATAGTCAAGAATAGATTAGATTAACCTGAAGGAATTACCTTTTGCAAAATAAGAAATGTTTAGATTGTTCAGGTTTTCATTTAAATGTATGTTTACTATTCAATTCAATATTTGATTGAAAAATTGCAAAAAAAGTTCCAGAAAACAGCCTGTGCTAGTCAATACATAACTTCTAATCTAACATAATTTACAACATATTAGGCCCATTACTTCCAAAGTCAAGTTCTATTTTGTTCTATTTAAAACTGAAATTTTCTAAATTATGCTATTTTGTACTCAAATTTATAAATATAAAACTGATCCACCATGAATGACATTTTATTACTTCAAAAAATTTAAAAAATGAGTATAAAATTTTATTTTTTTGGGTGGATCCTGTACTTTCTTTTATTGTGTGAATAGTGTAAATCTAGTACACTCCAAGGAGCTAATGTGCAATGAGCGTGCCGTGTGCAAAACAGCACATACAATGGAGAGAATAGCCTGGGTGACATCCGTGTGAATATCAGCTACAGCATGCATGAAAACTGGCAATTTAATTTTGAGGTGTCATTTTGAATGAATGACGGATTTTCAAAATCACACAACATTAAAAAAAGTTTTGATTCAAGTATTACTTTATACTTGTTTGGTCAATCTGCAAGGGAATACATGATTTCACCTTCTCATAATTGTTTATGAACTTTGCAACAAATATGGTAACACATTTAAGGTCAACATGTATTTTAAGGGTGAAAGATATCAGTAGTTACATTTTAAATTTTATATCATAATTAGTATTTCCATTACTGAATAAGCATTCACATATCATTTTTTACTATTTAAATTTTCATGATAAATCTGATAATTGCTGTTCACTTCAATTATATTATTATATTTCAATGAAGAGTACTTTAAATTTTTAATGGTACATTTAAGGGAAAAATAATTTGCTAAAAGTACAGCTCGAGTAAATGTGTTTTGCACGTGCAGTTACCATAAATCTATTTATGAGTGAACACGACATTTCTCATCCTCATTTCTCCGTTACTTATTAGTCGTGTCTACTTAGGCACCCTCTAAGCAGCTTATTCAAGCAAGATACATGTTTAAAGTGTTATTTGAATGCACAGCATATTACCTACAGCTCCTATGAAATCAAATGATATTAATGAGAGCCAGCATTTGTAGGTAAACCACTGATTTTGTATAATTATCAATCACATTATATAAAATAGACATCTTCTACATATTCTCTAACCTGCTATGCTCATTCTAGGGTCATTTTTTCTTAGCAAAACTGGCTAAAGGTTGCCGCTTTTTTGTATCCAAATAATAAATTCTTCAGCCAAATTTTAAAAAAATAAATAAAAATGGCTGCAAAATGGACAGTTTTTTGGTATTTTCATTTAGCCAAACGAGAATGCTAGTAGTCAATGGCGACTTGGCGAATGGTTAGAGTAAGCATAGACCTGGTAATGTAAAATTTGCAACTACATGAAAAATAGGGGATCACTGAGATTTCATCATTATCATGATTATCATCATTACATCATTATAATCATTATCAGCTCCCAATTTAAAATTATCCCTTTTTCAAAAGAGACATTATTTTCTCATTCAATTTATTTGTAACATTTTCCAATCTCACAACCACCCTCTAATTCCTTTTTTCCACCTAGGCCTATTAGAACAACGGTCCCTTCACAATTCACCATCAGTCATCTCCACATTCATGCTAAAACCTTTTCCTTCATTCTAGCCTTCCTTATTTTTTTACTTATTGTTAATAATAACCCTTTTCTCTCCTCTGCTCCAATATAAATCCTTCAACCCAAATGTAAATAGGCCATTGTTTGATTCAATTTTGTATATTATTTTTGTATATACCTACTGTTTATTATACTATTGATGTGGATAATTATCTTCAATGACATCTGCAGCAAATAAAATTAAATTGAATTTACATCATTTTAATTTGAGAACTTAAGTTATTTATTTTATTTATTATTAGAACTTAAGTTATTTATTTTATTTATTATTAATTACATTTTATATTGAAATAATTGTCTAGATGTGACATTTGTAAATTGTAACTATGAAATATAGATAGAAGAAAAGGAAAATAACATGGAATAGAAGTCCACAATATGGTTATTAAAAACCATTGTAAATTAGCGTAAACTTTGGCAATCATTATCAGTGATCAAGATACATGTCTGTTATGCTTCAAAAATCAGTATAGTATGTACTGTTGAATTCAAAATAAAGTTACAATGGCCAGTTGATGGTAGAGGGTGCACTTTACTAAACATAATTTTTAATACTAGCATATTGGTTTTTACTTGACAACTAGTAACCAAGTCAACACCAAATGGAAGAGAGCGAGAGAGTTTTTTTTTTTTTTAAATGATAATTATATAAGACAAAAAGAAAACCATGTTCTAGACACAGGTATATTCATACATAACTGTTATAGGAACTACAGTGACCAAAAAATGTATTTTTTTTTGTAAATGTATAGGTATATTACATAGCTACATAATAAACATGAACATTGTTTTAATCAATAAACTGTTTAGGATCTTCAACAGTTGAAGGGCTAAATGTATGTAATAATACATTTTTGCATCAGGAAGAATACTAGATATAATTTGTTTTGTCTAACACTGATGTGTAAATGTACCAAATACAGAGCTCTCGAGTCTCACTATTTTGGCAGAAGTCTCACTATTTTCCAGTCAATCTCACTCTTTCACTATTTTTTACATTTTCTCACTATTTTTGACATTTTTCCACTATTTTTTTTCTGAAATTACACTATATTTTCTGAAATTAGACAAAAACCAATGATTCTGTGTACACAATACCAGACCACAGATATCAGATTATCCAAAAATAGAAATTAACTGTACTTTTTAATAAAACATTGACTTTCCTATTGAAAGTACACATCAAAGGGGTGCACATTGTTAAACTCACGGCTCATATTTTTGGCCAAAATTCAAATTTTCGGTCGTTAAATTGACAAAAATAAATCTCACTATTTTTGGATCTCCAAACTTGGGAGCTCTGCAAATACTCAGGACAGTTAAGACTACTTCCGAAAAAGGTGCTCTCGGGTGGGACTCGAACCCACAATCTCCAGGTAACTAGCCTGGCATCTGTAGCACTAGACCACCGAGGTTCTACTTAGTGGTTAGGGATAGAATTCGAGCCCAATTAATATAATGCCACATTCACAAAATTTAAATTAGAAAACTAAAATTTTAAATGAACAAAAAGAATATCAATATTTTCAGGATTTAACCAATATATTCTGCTCGAACATCTTATATGGTACCTTAGATTCTACTTTGCAATTAAGCCTAATATGAATGATTAATTTCAAAAAGATATTAGTCAAGCAAAATGTTAAAATACTGCTTCTAATTTAAGTATTTAAATATTTTATTGATCCCAAATAATAAAATGCATATTTTGCAATTTAAAGATTATGGAAGATTCTGATCATAAGAACATAATCTTCTGCGACTAATTTTAAGTTTTATTGTACATACATTACCGGAGAAGTCTATATCAATTACTCATGTGTAGATATTTGCAATAAAATACAAATCTTTATTCTGAAAATAAAGTAGGCCTATTCATAATTGGCACAAATGAAAATACTTTGATTTACTTTAACTTCAATTTCAATTCTTTGTATGTGTCTTTATTCCATATGACTACGGGTCCTAATTAAATGTGTTTCAATTTTAGTTCTTAACCAATCCAAATTTTTCTGTCGCTGAGACATGTGCCACTGATTTCATAGTAACAATACAATCACTTAGATTACATCCCTCATCTATGTTAAATTTTAAATCATCATTATTGTAAATTAGCAATTCCATAGAACAAACTAGCGACAATGTTTATGGTTGGTTTTGTGGGTACATTTATATATAGAGGGCACATTTTCCTATACTTTACGGTGTTAAATCTGATTGAGAGGCTCTATTTTGAAGTTTATTTATTTGTACTTATTCAGTGATAACTCATTCTAAACATTTGGGATATAGCCACACATTTTCTCACTAGCTACACTTAGGTTTATTTCAAATAAATTAAATCTGTCAAATTGGCTGGTAACCATGGTTTTAGGCCCTCACCACACAAAGTTGATCCACTAGTGCAGGCCACTGCTTAGCTGTGCTGAGTGGATAAACGGAATTTTCAGCTGTTTATTTTAGATATTATATAAATGTAAATTAAAAGACTTTAACAATTAGATAAGACAGACAGACATATAGATAAAGCTCATTGCAATACACATCATAATCTCTGAGGAGGGAGGATAATAAAATAGTTTGTTTTTTGTGTTTTAAAAACATTAAATGGTTATTCAACCCAGTTTTGAATGAAGTGCCATAAACAAGTGTTTGAAAAAAAACATGACATCATTATATTTAAATTTAGATTTTATCATATCCAACAAAAACAAGCTCTTTAAAACACCATCAGCCTCAAACCCTGATATTACTTTGCATTATTTTACTATTTATAAGACAGTTTATTAAATAGGATGAATATAAAAATTACATATTTTTTAACAAATGTAAATTTGCTAAAACTTGAATCCCAATTTCTAAACATTTTTTGCAAAAGTTGTTTCAGTACCATCTGATTGGGAATGTTTTTAGGCGATCATTCACAGACCACAACACAGCAATTAGAAGATGAAGAGGAGGAACTTCTGTGAATATACTTAGTCACACTCAATGCACCAAATTAGCGACCTTGTTTACATCTGGATTTGTGGGTATAAATATAAATAGAGGGTGCTATTTTCTATATTTTGCTGTGTAAAAGGAGCTAAGAAAGGACAAATTTTAAGTTTATGTATTTGTATTTCTTCGTTGGTAACTCATTCCAAACCATTGGTATACATTCGTAAATCCTTTTTACACTAGCTACGCCTAGTTTTATTTAAACTGGAATGGATTAAACCTGTCAAATTTGCTGAGAACAATGAATGGTTCTAGGCCCAAACCATGCAGACAGTGCTGATCCACTAGTGAACATAGCGGCTTAGCTCTCCTGAGTGGATCAATGGAGATCCAACTTTTAGCCTAGCTTGAATTATGTATATTTCCTTTTAAATGTATATTGAAACCACATCAACTGTTATACTTAATCTTAGATTAAGATAGATGTTTACTAATGCTTTAATAATGATCATACTTGCTAAATTCAATGTGTATTTCAATGAAATTTTGGGTAACATTTACACTCTCCCTATGTTATGAGATAAGACTTCACAGTTTGTTTTGGTTCTCATACCCACGATGGCAAGTTTTCGTGATGTCACAGGCCATTGCTAATTCGGTCTATTGGGATCAGATCTAGGTGACATTGAGGGGTCATGTTGAAATCTGTTGCATATTAGTTATAATATAACTGATATAGATAATGATTTCAGAAAAGTGTGAGTGCAGTAATACCGACTATACCGACTACAGATGCAAAAATAGGAAAAAGGGTTTGATATTGGTAGGGTGGGGGTTCGTTTTTCAAAGGGAGGTTCGCTGATTAAGGGAGGTTCGTACGAACCCCCAGGAACCTCCTGGCTACGGCCCTGAGACAAGCTGGACAATCTGAATAGATTTTGGTTTTGGGCGAGTTGTCAAATTTAATAGGAAGGTTGGTAAACATTTTTTAAAAAGTTATATAGAATTTTCCTTTTTTAGAAATATAACAACATTTATACTGGTAAAATTTATGGACAAAAAAACTAAACACAATTGGCACCAAAAGAAGCGTACACTTGTGTATTTTAGATGCTAAACATAATACAAAACTAAACCAAACAACTGAATACACGAAAGACAGATAAGAAATGCTGAAGTGTATATATCTCCTCAGTAAGTAGTAAATGATTTAAATGAAATATTTAGAAATTTATAGAAAGATTAAATATAAGGGGCGGACACAGAAATGAGTAAAAAGGAACATACCTTTTTAACTGCTGGAATTTATTCAGCTGTGAGTTGGTAACACTTCACATTGATGTAATGCTTATTATCCTTGTAGCCACTTGTCAGAATGCAATCTATAGACTCAGCCACTTCACTAAACTTCTTATCCTGATTGGTCAACAACAGAAATTTGACCTGTGACCCTAACAACCAAGATGTATAATAAGAGGAGGCGATGATGAGGACAAGACAAGTATGACAAGCCAAGTATGGATAGTTTATCAATTGGGAAGTTCATTCAACGCTAAACTCATTATAAAGTCATTACATTAGTAACAAGTCTGATCTATGTAAAAACAGGAAGAATTATTTTTTTTATTTTCTTATATAATAAAACCACAAATTTATATATTTTAAATGGAAATATTATTAGGATATAATTACTCTATGTACTTTATTTAACAAAAATGTAAATTTAACTAGTCAATCGTTTAAGTTAATCATTCTTCTTAACGCTAAATTTTTTATATATTTTATTTTATTCGACACAAAATACTATTCATACAAAAGTTTGTGAGGCATGTCATGGAAAAACCAATAAGTTGTCGCAAAATTGAAAAATGAAGCTAATATTGAAACCATATTAATTACACTTGCTGTAAGCTTTAAAATAAGGGTTAATTATCAAAATCAGACATCCAAGGATGTAGCTAGAAAAATCCAAGGGTGGGCCAACAACAATGTAAGGGTGGGTGGCATGATGACTAAAAACAGTATTTTTACCTTTTTCAAAGGCTTAGGGTGGGTGGCAGGTTGAATTTAGGCTGGGTGGAAGGCCTTAAAATAAGCTTTAGGGTGGATGGAACAATTTTAGGATGGGCAGCCCCACCCACCTCCGCCCTGCATAATTACATCCCTGGACATCTATAACCAGCATTACTGAACAAAATAGACAAAAATTTGCTTTGTATTTATTTATATTTTCTGCTGTTTATTTGCTTATTTTTCAATAACTTCCTGTGCGACAACTTGGTGGTTTTGCCATGCCTTGCCCCATATAAACAAAATACTATCAGGGTCATCTTGTATGTGGTTGCTGGTAAAATATTCTTCTAAATTTCCTAACATTTTCAATTGGGAGGGATATCCCCTCCCCCAGACCACCACTCATTATGACTCACCGCTGTGAGAACCAGTTACAAAGTGAACTTGCGCTATCTTGAAGAAAGTCAGTGTTTGCCTAGAGAGTGTCATTTTCAGGGCTGTAGCCAGAGTTGAAAAACAGACTTGACAAGACTGGTGTATTGGGGTCGTGGTCCCCGGTCATATCGTGGGCGTGTGGGTTGGTATGATGGGTGGGTGTTGGATTGAAAATTTCAGACAAGGTGGCCGCCTTGTCTGCCTCATGCTGGCTACAGCCCTGATTTTCAATGTTCTAAACAAAGTAATCGCAAAGTTGTCTTTTTTTATGACAATAATAATCAACGATAAATGGATAAAAATAATGTTTATATACAGAAATTACAGAAAATTTGAAAAGTATTTAGAGTGGCAGGGTGAACTTTCATTAGGTATGCAATAAATCATTATTTTCATTGATCAAATGACGTCACAATAAAACAAAAATGATAAAATTGTTGACATTTAATGATTTTAATATTTTTGCCAATTATGACGTCATTTTAATACATTTGTATTTTATATTTCCTGTTGTTTATTTGCTTATTTCTCAATAATTTGCTAAGGGAGAACTTGGTGGCTTTGCCATGCTGTGCCAAATTTTGTAAAAATATAGTCTCATATATAACTGAATCATTCCAATATGAACTTTTTTCTATTTCATATAACTACAATAGTAAAAATTGATCCAACAAAACCAAGGAAGTACGTCTTCTCTATAACTTAGTTTCTGCTCTGTCACAAACATCTACAAAGAACTGTGAATGATTTACCATGATTTCCCTGTATTATAGTATCAGTATCACCTGCTATTCAAATTACAATGTTTTTTTTTATTGCCTTCGCCCTCTGTATGTCATAGTTTACATAATTCATTTTAGATGAATATTTATAGAATAAAAACTAATTTATTTTTAGCAGTGAAATAAGCATTTAAAGGTATATTTATAACAATGTTTTTGTTTCAAGTATTATTTAATTGTGGTTTTAATTGTTATGATATTAATACTAAAATGTTGTATTTAATGAGCAAAAATGTAAAACATTTTTTTCCAAAATGCATGACAGAGAGACAAACAGATAAAAAATTATAAGTTTAATATAGAGGCACTTTTCCACATATTAGAAAGTGTTTTTATTAAAAGGTCAATACAAACTTATAAACAACTGATCAGTGATGTACTGGCTCATTCCTCAACTACTAAGGACAAAATAAGAGTTCTTCAAAAGTTCACTTAATAGTATTGACGTCAATCTTATAAATTCACTAATAAGATTCAGACAGTTTTCATAATAATATATTATACAAAAATATAACCTGTGTAATTCTACATTTTTAAAAAATAGTTTGAAGCTAATTTTATGTATAAAAAAACAAACAATGTTCTTATAGTCATTAAATGTGTGGTCTCAACACAAAATTATAATAGTTGGACTCAAACCCGCATCTCTAGATCATTAGCCTGGTATCTGGAACCACTGAGTTTGCATTTGATGGCTAGGGATCTCATCTGAGGACAATCATAAATAGCAGATTACAATGTATGGTAATTAGACATTTTTCACAAGGATGAATTTTAAGGGTTCATCCGGCACGTTCCCCCCCCCCACC
>JAOTQE010001804.1:0-11405 GCA_025631205.1 Nesometra sesokonis
GTTTGTTGGTTGGTTAGTTGGTTGGTTGGTGGGTTGACATTCATCACGCATACGCACAGTTGAAACGTATAAGGGCTTATTAGGTCATATGACGCTTTTATGAGTATTTTTTAATGTTGCATTAAGAATCCATTGAAATTAACCAAAATAGTTCAGCCTATGTATACTTTTCACCCGAAGGGAAAATCCTAAAAGATAATTAGATTTTATGTAATGTATGTATATCATTTTGTATAGAAAATGTGGATTTGATGTTTTCCCTAAAGGTCACATCATGTCATGAAGCAAGTACTAGCTGTATTTATTTGTATTTGTTAAAGTTATTTTTATTATTTAACGATTAATATTGATACTTTTAGTATGGCTTCTGTCAGATTTACTGTAAATATTATATTTATTTATTGTTTATTCAGTAAATAATATTTGTTATAAAATTATATAATTTTGTTTTTCACTTTAATCAGCTCGGTGTTGGCTTTCCTCCAAACTTGCCAGCTATTGCTCCACCAACTTCACTACCAAACTCAATAAATATGCCTCCGAATTCCGCTTTTCAACCCAAGGTAGGTTTCATTGAATTATTGTTGGAAATGGTTGTTAAAAGAAAATTCTAATTACCCTAAATAACAAATGAAGGTAAATTGAATTATATAGAGAGAAAATAGTAGACAAAATCCTCCAGGGTCAGCATGATATGCTGTAATATTTAGATAATGTTGAACCAGTATTCATTCATATACACTATGGTTAGGCATTTAAAACTTGTTGTAGTTGCTAAGCACAAATTTTGTTTTCATGAAAATAAAAATTTGTTTTAATTTAATAAGCCCCTTTACTGTATTGTCTATAGTTTGACGATACTTTCTGTATTTTTAAGTTTTCGGAATAACTAGGTGTTTTGCTTACAAAAGTTGCCCCTGATTTTTATGATTTTTTAGTCAATTGAGCTTTTGAAGAAATGGCTCCCAGTCATTTTGTAGGCCTAATAATAGTTCCTTTCTACTAAAGTATAATTTTTATCTTTGTCTATTATGGTTCAGTATCTTTAACTTTAAATTGCTAAGCACTAAACAGTCTAAGTACGTTTTGATGAGCCAATAAATTAGTGATAAAGCGTGTCAATTTGATGTAAATGGTGGGCTAAATGTCTTCATCAAAATGACTCATTTCAAAGGCTTGTATGAACATTTTTATGTGTGTATTGCTATATATTGTTCTTTGTTTAATTATGTATCATGCAGTTAAATGTACTAAGTATTCATGTTACTATCTTCTCCTCTCACTAGTCTTGTCTCATTCTGTTTGTTGCTATAGTAGAAATATCACTAATAAACTATGTGTGTATTTATTTCATGAGAAATTCCATCTACCACATTAGTCTGTATAACAATATGGTCAAATTAACTTATAAATTTAAGAAAACAAATTTTGTTTTTGTATATTAAAAGTCAGGTAATTTGATGCTTACCTACTCACATATCTGGCGTGAGACTCATATCATGGCGATAATAAAATCCTCACACATCTTATCTGGTGTAAGACTCACATACCTAACATGAGACATGCATAGATGGCATGAAACATGCACATATGACATGAGACTCGCCCATCCATCGTGAGATTTGTACATGTGGCATGAGGCTTGCATATCTGGCGTGATACTTTCATATCTGGCGTGAGACTTGTATATCTGGTATGAAACTTGTGGGACACGCACTTTTTTACCTCCTCTCACATCAGTCACATAAACTCTCATGCTTATATAAAACAAACTTTTCTAATACACTATTTTGAGATACTACTGTTGATTATAAATTTTAGTCAGGGCCCATAATTATAGAATACATTAAGTCAAATGATATCTCACATCAATTTGGCATGTATGGAGTTGAAACATTCTGTCACAAATCATATTACAAAATTATAATAATTTTACTATTACTAGCTACTTGTTATATTTTAATATTGTAACATGTGTCATTGTATTTATTTGAACAGAAACAAGGAAAATGGTGTGCAGCCCATGTTACAGTTGCTTGGCTTATTTATCACCAACAACAAAAAGTAAGTTATTCATGTTTTCAAAATACAGTGAAACCTGTATTTTACATACACATAAAATGATCGATGAAAAAAGATACCTTTTTCCCATTCTTATCATTATAAACACTGACTAACGTAAATCAAACTATAGATTTCCCACCTTGAAAGCTAAAAAACGAACATGGTGTTCCATCTATCACATTTGCAAAGTCGAAGAGATGTCAATTTGTTCTCCTCAGAATTTTGGAGAGAGCTAATTACAATCTTAGAAATGATTCTCCTTGGTAATTTATTTTAAACATCTTGGATTGTAGGGATCCTGTGAATTATATGCAACCTCTGGTCCTGTAGGTGAAATGTAGGTTCAATACTGAATGTTCAAATCAAATTTCTACATATGGAAGATGCTGAAGCTCACAACAGAGAACTACAGTTAAGAACAAATGCAGAGAATAAAACATAGATTTTAATATCATCAAGAAATCAAAATCAAATTTTCTGTAATGTAATCCTTTTCTCTTGTTATAGAAAGTAGAGGCTCAGAAGGATCAATTGAAGCCTGATATATTCTCACGTCCAGCCCCTCAACTGATGCCTCCACAGAGGCCTATTGAGCACTCAGCTCCACCTGGGCTCTTCCCACCAGGTAAGGGTACGTTGATATTTAGTCATTTCATGCATGCTAGCTTTTTATATATTCTCATTTTATTGATGTTCCAAAGGCCCTTATTTATAGTGGCATAATGGGACTCCAAGATTAAGTCTATTTTCTTGAGATATTTGCAATATTGAATGCCTTTGAGGGGAATACCAAAAATATTCTTTGAGCTGTAGCAAAATGTTGAATGAGTCGAAGATGAGTTCAGTATTTTGCCACAGTGAGTACAATATTTTTCATTATTCCCGAATAGGCATTCAATATTATTATTATTATTCAATATAGCTTTTGGTAAGCACTGATTTGTCAGGGCCTAGCCTAGGGCCTAGGCCTGCCGTGCCGGATACCAAGGACTAGCTAGCCTACTTCTTCAAAATTAAAATCCATGTTTTATCGCCAAAAACAAAAACAGCAACTCTTGTAGGTTTCTTTATTAGTTAGTAATTCTTACGGTTCATCGATAAGTAGTAAATTGTGCAAAACGCTGGTTTTAGTTAAGCCCTCTTGTGCACTTGCCACTTACAAAAAAAAACAATTCTCTCGCTTGGCTAAGTGATGTCATTGGCTAATATTGGACTACGCACTGTTCAATACTACATAGTATTGAACTAGTCAAAACGGCAGAATTGAATAATAATTGGCAATATAGCATTGGTTAGCAAACAGATGGGTCATAGTGTACATGTGATATGGAGTGTGTCAATGAGTGGGCCACTATGCCATGTCACATCATATAATTATATAGCTACTGGATAAATTTATTGCAAATTTTAACATGGAAATTTAAATTGTACAATATAACAATAATCACTAGGCCTATATTAAGTTAAAACTTGGCTGAAAACATTAAAAAGTTCAATAAAAAAAACCTATAAAAGTTACCCATAGCCCAATTTTATTGTACATAGAATTTCTGGCAGTGGTGATAGGAACACTTGACTATGCCAATCATTTTTTTGTTTCTGCCTATTGTGGAAAACTAACTTTGCAATTCATGGAAAAAAAATGGAAAATGTTAATTAAGAATATAAAGAATGTTTGTAAAGTAGTATTGCTATATTGCTAATCTTTTATATTATATTTATAGGTGGCCCATCTGGCCCTCATTCTACTCTTGGAGGACCGCATCCAGGTGGGTTAATTGCACAAAGTGCTGGTCAACTAGGAATGCCTCCATTTCCAAGACCACAGGGATATGGGCCCATTGGTACTCCTGTCCTACCTAGAAATGGTTTAGGTAAGTGATGTAAACAATCAACAATGTACTTTATCTATAAAAATTGTTTATTTTGTAATATTAAGATTAGTAGTAAATGAAGTAAGTTGCAGGAGTTTAGATATGGTGTTTCAAATTAAATGGGGGTTTTCTATACATGTCCTTGAGTTACAGTTTCCATAATAACCCATTTATATACTATAAAGCTCTAAATTTTTGTGACGCTAAATTTTTCCAATTTCAAGATTTGAAACATTTCGCAACCTTTTATTTTTGCAATGGGACGTTTTTAACAATTATTATTTTTGCGATTTTGACCTTAGACTTATTACTATATTTAACATAATCATCACATTTGTTTGTTCATAATCTTGTTTTGGGTCAATGAAAATGATGTTAGTTTTAAAAATGAGGCTCGCCAAGCATGTCTGTAGGCCGATTTCGCACGAGGAATTTCACATAGAATACCAGCCCTCCATTAGGCTACGATCGTTTATTGATAATTTATTTGGAAAGTTTCCTTGAAAAAGTTGAGTTGGAAATCATCGTCTTATTTCGCCATTAGACCTAGTTTAAAAATTGTATTCCATTACCCGGAAGAGGAGTCGGATGTTAGCGCCACCAAAACTTTTTCTTTGGAATTTTTTTCACGGATTCCTCTCAAATTGGATTGTTTTTATCGACCAGAAAGAAGAAGATATTAGAACAAAAACTCAGATACATTTATTACATATATATCTTCAAATAGTGCCCAACTTATCATTTTCACAAAATAAACATGTTTTTTGAATGACTGCCTCATCTTAGTGTAGTCTACCGGACCTTAGCGAAGACCATAACGAGGGCGAATGACAATGCAAAAGGCCTAGGCCCCTAGGCCTACTTGTGATGTACAGTATATTTTTGCTGTTTTGTTGTAGTATTTTTTTATTGGATTCGTGAATAATTTTAACTAAACAAAAAGAAACAAGCGGATTATTTACTGTATACTATACATCGTCAATATCACAGTCATTATTGACAAATAAAAATCTTCGAGAATTTCGCGATTTTCGCAAGCCCTTAATTTTTTCGCGATGATCATGTCATCGCAAAATTCTCAAAAATTAAGGGCACACGAAAATTTAGGTTTCGTTTTTAAATGGCAATGCCATTGGAAATCAAAGAGATATATTCTTTCAATTTGACTCAATGTACCAAAGATGCATTATACATATTTACACTGTCAAATATTATCACTTTGAATTGTATAGTGGTCTGTAAGATTCACTTGCCTAAAATCTTGGAAATACAAATGTTTATACCAAATAATCACAATTTTGTAAGTTGTTGCCCAACAGACAAGCCTCCTATATGAAAGCAAGTGAAATTTGTTTTAAGGGAACGAGACATTATAAGTTGGTTGTTTAACTGTCAACAAACTATATAAAGGTGAACTCTGAAATTAAAATTTCTATGGATAAATCTATACAACAATTAGCTGTGACCTGACAGATTAAATTTAACAACATTTGGACAATGAGATAATGCTGAAAAGCATGTTTCAAAGTGGGTCCCAAATCAAAAGTTGGTCTACTACTGAAATTACACAGTGTTAAATATAATGCAGATAAATGGAAAGATCAGTCAAATTCACATTAGAACAGGTCATTTTGAATGTGATGCTTGATACGGTTTTCAAACAACCCTTTCAAAATCCGTAAATTTCCTATTCTTTAGCAATGTATAATATGAGTAGTAGACCCACTTTTTGATTTACGACCTACTTTGGAAAATGTTTTCTTTTCTTTCATTATTTCATTGTCCAAATGTTGTGAAATGTTGTCAGTTAGGACACTAACCAATCCCGAATTTCCCTTTTATAATTTTGTTAGTGCCATACATATGCAGATCAGCCCCAACCATGGTTGGGGCTGATCTGGTGTGGTCTGTCCCATGTTTGCTATTAATTCATTATGATCCTTTGGTAATACATAAAACTACTCTTAGGCTATCAATTTTCATACTGTGAGCCAAAAGTGTAATTTTTTATCTTACTCTGCTATTTTTGGCATATGTTGCATACTGGTTAAAGGTTTATTCACTTTTTCCTATTTTTCTAGGTAATGGTATAGCAGGATCAATGTTTAATGGTCGGGATATGCTAGGCCTACATGGTCTCAACAGTAATCACTTGCCTTACAATCGTCTGCATCGCACACCTCCGGGTTTCCCCACCCCACCGCCTCCAGCAGTGTGGCCTAAGCCTGAATCTGATAGGCCCAAAGATGCATTATCCAGGCTTGAGATAGAAAGGGAACGCAAAGAGGAAGAAATACGCAAGGAAAGAGAGAGGGAAAAAATGAAGGACAGTATAGACCAAGACAAGGATAGAGAACGGTACGATATTTTGATACTTATTCAAAAAATTTATACGTCATTGACATTCAACATATATGCGCAGTGCTAACCACATCTAGAAACAGTTTTACATGTAGTCAGCCTTATTTACAAACCCTCCAGTTGGTATGTGATTGTAAATAAGGTTTATAGGTGGAAAATTCATGAAAACTACCAATGCAAGGCCTGTAAAAGATTTTTATGTGTATTTTGTTTTCGTTTTTGTTAAATATGCTATATTAATGAATTATGAATTCTTTAATACTAAAATGAAAGAATTGTCAATGGTAAATTAAGAGATGAATACCTCATTAGCCGTTAGTTGTTAGCAATTGGTGTTAACTAACCATTCTGATTGTTTGGTAACCAAATTGTTATTGTCAATTTTAAAGTGTAGAGATATACTTTAAACTTGTTTTATTTCTTTCACAGGCTAGGAAAGAGGCCAGGTCAATCCTCTACAAGTCCAGATTGTTGGACAAATGACCGCAAAAAAGAGGAGGAAAAAGACCGTCACATGGATGGTCGAGATAAAAACATTGAGCATGATGGAGAACATTCTAAGGATTTAATTCCAAAATTAAATGATCACAGGACTCGTGAGGGGTCTAGATCCCCTGCCTCACACCATATGCATCGGCGAGATACAAAGGAAAGTGCTTTTAATAGTGTTGGACATTGTTTACCTCCAAATAAAGAGGAACGAAGAGACTATGAAGCGGTAAAAGAACGCTCAATAGATCCTCATCATAGAGACCCATTACATCCAGGTATTAGTCCGGTGATTGGCTCCATGTTTGAACGAAGGAGCTTAGGATTATTCCCTCCAAGTTATGCCATTGACAGGCCGCCCCCTGGCTTAACGATGATGCCATGGGACGCCAGAGATAATTATTTCCGTAGTAGACAAGAGAGCTTTCAAAGAGAACAAGCATTCCGACAAGAATACGAGCGGGACCGTATGATGCGCAATGCAGCAGCTGCAGCCGCTGCAACAGGCCAATCTATGGGACCAATAATTGAACAGGAACGTTTTAGGGATCGTGAACCACATGATTTTACAAGAGACAATCCTTTAGCGGTTGATTCATATCGCAGGATAGAACAGGAACGGTTGCATGTTCACCAGCGATTGCTAGAAGAACGTGTGTTACGCGATGAGGTTGAGCGGAATAGGATGCTGCAAGTTGCTCATGAGCATGGACAAATGATTATTCCCTCACATCCTGCTCTCCCTCCATCTTTACATAACAGTTTACCATATTCCAGGTCTAGTAGTTTTTTCCCAAATTCTATCATGCTAAAAGCATCACAGCCGCCACCGCTTGTACCCACCGCAAGTATTAATAGTACATTTGGTTCAAGCCAGCGTAGCCGAGGTCCATCTCCCAGTACTTTACAACCAAATGGTCGCAATAACTCGCCATTGGATAGCCTAGCCTCCAAAGAAAAAACCCTCTCTGAAAAGGATGCACACAGTCGATAGAAGCAGAACAAACAATCGGTGTTTTTCAAACCGGTTCAAACTGGCTTAGACAGGATTGAACTGGAATGCATTCGGATATCAAACATCTTTGACCAATGCACTATGTCCTGCATAAGAAGCAGTAAACACCTGTGAAAAATTTCCATAGCATGTGTCAAGTTGCCTGTTCTTATCATCTGTGTTGTAAGCCTATGTTTTCTATGAGAAAAGCAAAAAGTTCTTTTATAAAGAAAGTTGTTCTGTATAATTTGGCATTAAATATTTATTTCTGCCTGTGAATATGCTAGAAACATTGAGACAAGCAACATTTTTATGGGCAAAATTTTATCCTAGGAATATCTATGCGAAGAGATTTTAACTGCTGAATATTTATGCGCAAAATATTTATATATGGATTATTTGTGCAAGGATTGTTTATTGTGAGAAACATGTTGGTCCAATACATGGATTATTGTGCCAGGATTGTTTATTGTGAAAACATTATGTTGGTCTGTTTTTGTTTATCTTTTCAAGAACTATTGTGTACAACTCTTGCATGCCTACTAGACGGAAGGCTGATCTCACATGCATAAAATTTGCAAGAGAAATGGCCTAAATTTGCAAATTATTTGGACATGTGTACATTTTTATAACAAGTGCAATTTTAAAGATGTTGGGTTTTTTTTTAATTTGCTTGAAAAAAAAAATTGTATTGCTAACATGAGCTTTCGTTCATGTCACTTTGGAGAGTGTTATCTGGGGTTTTAAACAGATTCAAAGATCATTATACCAGTATGTTCAACATTTGTAACCTAACTATTGATAAAATTATGTACACATTAAAATCTACCGAAAAATGCACTATGTTGAAATGTACTATTGCTAAGAAAATAATATTTCAATACATTCTTATATCAGTAAAGTATTCAGAAGGGAGGGAGTTGAGAGGTGAGGACTACATCAAGCAGGAGACAAGGAAATTGGTGATTGAGTGCATGCACACATGTGCACAATTCAGCCATGCTGTCTACCAATGACAGGCTATTCCCTCACTTAGCATGCAGGAATTTTGTAGTTATACTGGTTGTTAGAGATTTATAAACCTCATTTTCCACTGAATGGTGTATTAGTGAACAGTTGGCTGAAATTCTTGTTTATTCCATGAGAACAGACTGAAAATTTCATGTAAATTGTTTTGTTTTTTTTTTGCTACTGTTTTCCCTTACTGCTTCCAAAAAACCCAGCTTAATCCTTTCACTGTGTTTAATCTGACAAGATACATGAATATTTATTTTGTTTGTTGTAAATCTGAACAGTATACAACACATATATAATTACAGTACTAATATTGGTGGCTACAATATGATTCTTTATAATGTAAACAAAATTATGAAAATATACTACCTAAAATACATTATTTCTTTACTTTAAAATTTGCTTATAATTTGTTTCTATTTTCTAGACATTTTAACACACATTATACCCATGACAGTTATTGTAAAATAAATGTAATAAAATCATTTTAAACACATTGATATCTTCTAGCAAATGTACTTATATGAAATTATTAATTGGGCTGTCATTGATTAATTGCTCCATAATTAAATATGCCTCGTGCAAAAATGTATACATATTTTTCTATATTTTAATTGAAATGATAACAAATGAAACATTTTAAAATGATTTTATCAGTATTGAATATACTATATTAGCTAACTTTTAATTGACTAGACTGAAATGATTTTAGTTAATGGTTAAAAATTGGTAGTTAAATCATGAACAGAGCTCAAAGAAATATTGAAATATTTAAATAATGATAATTGAATTTATTTGACTACAAAAAATTATGTTGGTCATGGCCATAGGGTCATGGCTATATAGCTGAGCTGAAGTCAGTAGGAAGAACAATGGTTCTTCATGAACACCCAAATTGTCAAGTTATGCGTAACACTTAACTACTGTTTAGTAATTTTCTGACTATACATGAGATTCAGTGGCGGATCTAGGATTTGGAAAATGGGGTTGGCTGGCAAGGTGCTACGCACCGAGTGAGGGGTGGGCATATGTTGGGGATGTCCCCACTTCAAAAATATGAAGATTTTTTAAAAAATGGAACTATTTGGGCACTTTATAGAGGTCTCTGGCCTTAATAATGTCGCCGTTCTGTAAGTTTTTTTCCTCATTTTATTTTTTTCCTTATTTTAATTTTTTTTTTTCTGACAATGAAGGGGTGGCTAGCCACCCTATTCACCCTCTAGATCCGCCACTGAGATTTTCATTCTTGAATCCTTCAAAATCCAGTCAGCCTAGCTTGTTGATTTAGTTGTATCTTGATTCTATAATTATTTAATTATTATTATATTTTTTTTTATTGTAATAAACTGTAAAATAATTGCCAAATTCTTCACTTTTTATCACATTGTACACAACCCCATAATAATTAGGTCATAATAGTGCCTCCTTCCTTCGGGCTCCATATGAGCAGAAAATAATGCATTGCAAGAACAGGGAGTTATCACTCTATATAGCTTAATGGTAATAACTCAAGAGCTTGATTTGTCTGGTATCTTTTGTTATTCTCCAAGTCTACAATGTGAAATAGAAGCAATACTAAATTATCTGCATTCCCCATGTTAACTTAATTTGGGTTATTTGTAATAATGAAGTTGATTGATTTGCAGCAATTAATGAGAATCATTGATGAGATTATAATAATAATAAGAAATATTTATTGTAAGCTGCACCAGTTCTTAGCAGGGGCATGTCTGCTGCCACAAGGAAACCAGAACCATTACCATGCAACCAGCTAGCCAAGGCTGTTTGCTTCGGAAAAAATTAAAGACATGGTGTAATTGATGTTATGTGTCAATACACTTCATGGATAAATAGTTATCGTGTTTACAGCTCCATATAGGTAATTAGACATGTAGATAATAGCAAAACACGAGCAATGAACCAACTACATTCCCATGTTGATAAGCTGTATTCTTCATTGATAAAACTAAATTGGTCATTTACAGTACATCATTTTTCCAATACAGAACCTGTAGGATAACTTTCTAATAGGTCTATGTTGTGTATATTTTGGTACCAATCTTTGTAATTTTATTTCAGTGTCATATCTTTAATTTGATAATATTAACAATACAGTCGACTTTTTCAGTAACCACCCTCTCATTTGTCTGTCTTTTCAGTATATTTCTGTTTATAGACCACTAAGTTTACATATGTCTACATTGGGTTTTCTTGATTTTGGAAAAAAAACTGTCCAGTTTATTGGAAATTTCCTTTGGGTGGTGGGCTTTAGGAGGGTTTACTGTATTGGGCTTTAGGAGGGTTTATTGTATTGGGCTTTAGGAGGGTTTATTGTATTGGGCTTTAGGAGGGTTTATTGTATTGGGCTTTAGGAGGGTTTACTGTATTGGGCTTTAGGAGGGTTGAGTGTATTGGGCTTTAGGAGGGTTTATTGTATTGGGCTTTAGGAGGGTTTACTGTATTGGGCTTTAGGAAGGTTTACTGTATTGGGCTTTAGGAGGGTTTGCTGTATTGGGCTTTAGGAGGGTTTATTGTATTGGGCTTTAGGAGGGTTTACTGTATTGGGCTTTAGGAGGGTTTACTGTATTGGGCTTTAGGAGGGTTTAGTG
>JAOTQE010001815.1:1220-11403 GCA_025631205.1 Nesometra sesokonis
CACAATAGTAAATAGACACAATAGTAAATAGACACAATAGTAAATAGACACAATAGTAAATAGACACAATAGTAAATAGACACAATAGTAAATTTTAAAAGAGTTATACTTGCATTTTATTCTTTAAATATCTTGTCATTAACTAAACTATGGCACTGCTTGATGAAATATTGGCCCACTCCTGGTTTTCGATGGTCTTAGTCTTCAGTCTTATTGAATTCACAATATCGAAATTCAAAATGTAGTTTTAGTAAAGTATACAAAGTACGCATTCTCGGGTGGATTGCTATAAGCGGTCTTTAAACAGTCTTAACCTTAAGACCGTCTATAATTGTGACGTCACGCACGGTCTTAAATTAATAGACCATTGCTATACCGCGGTCTTAGCAGTTAGCGATCTTAAATATAAAGCCTGCTTGGAGGAGACTATAAATGGTCTTAAATCACTTACAATGTGGCGTCAGCATTATTTTACCTTGAATTGCCTGCATTTGGTACAGTATGTAATGTTTTTAGAAAACTCCATTTGAAAATTGTTTATCAGTATATTGTGAATAACCAGGGTCATTTTGAATTGCATTTTGTGGCCATTTTTTATCATATATCTGAAAATTTTTGATGTAGTATGCAAGCTTAATTTTTAAACTGTATCTTTTTGAAATAACAGAAATACTTTTAAAAAAATTGGCTTTTTGTTTCTGGTTTTTGAGGAAAACTATCTTCGCGACTTATGCCTCCTTTGGCTTGGCTCTGCGACATATACCTAATTATGTTCTACATCAAACATTTAAACTACACTGATTGGTTAAAAGAGTGCCACGTGACTAAAAATATTCCTACTATTCAAGCTTGCTGATGTCATTTTGCGAAATAAGTACTATTTATTAAAGTGACGTCACTTTTATGGCGTCACTTTGCGATATAGTAAAATACTATTTAGAAAAGTGACGTCACTGACAATTGTGATGTTTACACAGTAACAAGCGGGCCTAGGCTAGGCCCCGAGCCTGGGAATGTTCTGATCAAACTGACAACGATGTAGGGTCTAGGGCCTAGACAAATTTATACGCAGTAAGCCTAGATAGTGGAAACCCAAAAACAATAAAATACGGTATGACCGTTTACCGAAAATTTTGTAGAGATTGTAGAGTGAAGGTTGAGAATTTATGAAGCCTAGTAGTAGTAGGCCTCGATCGTACCTCCTCACCCAGCAGAGCCGCGAGAAAACCCTAGGCTTGTTTGATGTCGAATATAAAACAAATATACGTTGCCTAATTTCGAGTTGCTGGTTAAAACTATGGGCCTCGGTGCATCCAAATAGTACTATTCACTTCGTGGCTGCGCCCTTCAGTGAATAGTACTATTTAGAGGCACTTCGGCCCATATTTTTAACCAGTAACTCTGAAGGCAACGTATATTTGTATATTATTATTCAATTGTGCCGTTTTGACTGGTTCAATACTATGTAATATTGAACTTCGGCGTCGTTCAATATTAGCCGATGACGTCACTTCGCCAAGCGAGAGAATTGTTTTTATGCTGTAAGTGGCGAACGCACAACAAGAGGTAGCTAGACTAAACCACCTGTTAAAACTCGGCATGTCACACAATTGCCTATCTATTGTTGATTATGAAGAATTAATTATTATTAATTAACAAAGAAACTTACAACAGTTGCTTTTATATTTTGTCGCAAATATCTGCGAGAGAAGGATATGGATTTTAATTTTGGAGACGTAGGCTAGGCCTAAGCCCTGAAAATTCGGTACTTACACGTAAGCTATATTGAATAATAATTATAATATTGAATGCCTATTTTCGGGGATACAAAAAAAAATTAATTGTACTTGCTGTGCCAAAATACTGAAGCCGTCTTCGACTCGTTTAACCTTTTGCCAGAGCTCGAACAATGTTTTTCGATATCCCCCTCAAAGGCATTCAATATCGTATAAATGTTACTTACTTTTTCCTTTATTTATAATTTCAAAGCGTGCATTTGCGTATCGTATGGGTATACTAATATGGTTTCCTTTCTTATCACTGGCAAGCACTCTGGTTTGTCGGCAAAGCTGATGAACTCGCATCACCTAAACCGAAGAAGAGGTTAAGTCGATTGTTAAATTGGTATTATTTTAGATATACCCAAATGCATCTATCGTTCACTTTATCGGTTCCAAATGCGTTCACTTAATTTGTGGTAATTATATTGGTTTCAAATTCAAGAAAGCATCTCTTCAATTTCAGTCTGTAGATGGTAGGTCGGTCAGTTGGACAAGTCAGTTTATTTCAATTCATGTGATAAACCATTTGTTCTGTATTACAGTAGATGTTGATACTTTTCAATAGTAAATAAGACTATGTTTAATGTTATTGTACAGTAAAATTACCATTCACAGAAAAGGAGGTCTTCTAATAAGCAATCTTTTAAGTGCAGAGCCGTGAACATGTAAAAAATACAATTATACAGCAACAATAATGAGGGATAAATTAACGGACGAACTAACGGTTCGAACGAGGAAACGAATGAACAACAATCAGACCAAAGTAATGAAATAATTAATATATAATATTAATAACTATATTAGTGCACTTTACAAGAATTGAGTATTTTCTAACAGTTATTTTCTATCGGTGACGGATGGACAAAGTGTTTGCTGTTGTTGGAGTAAATAATAAGTAAATGAATTTTCCAAAATAACCATTAGATTTTTCTGTGACGACTTCCACTTAAATTCAATTTATAAAATCCATATCTAACAACAATAACAACATCATCATCATCATCATCATCATTATCATCATCATCATCATCATCATCATCACCATCATCAACAACAACATTGGAGGCTAAGATTACTTTGGTTTTAATTGTCAACATGGTTATTTTGAAACCATAGGGAATAGAATGGGGTGCTAAACAAAATAATTGGACAAATATTCACAGAGATCCTTTAGGAACTCTAAAGGTTATAGGTCAAAAACGAAATCATCAAAAGGTTACGAAATTTCGGGATATTTTAAAGCTACTATGTTATTATGTCTATATATCTTCAGCTTAGATATTAAATCATAATTGCAAATACAGCAACATGTTAATATTTACCTATGGTGGATACATTTCTGTTAAATGTGACAAACACTTGTCATAATCGGTATACAATAAATTGCTAATCATGTGCTTTTATGGTATTGAAAGGTAAAATGGTACAAACTTTAAATTTCGACAATACGACGATACGCACACTGCACACATATTCACCTTTTAAGCCTATGTGCTAATATACCATTCGAGGCTAAACGAGGGATGTAACTCAAAGATGTTTTGTTCTAGTTGTTTTAATCAGGTTTTGTAAAGAAACATTAACCCTGGTAAATAAAGAGCCAGTTAGCTTTCAATGGTAATGTCATGGTCTAATTTTGTTAGGTAGAGGTTGGCAGGTTGTCATATAAGTTTTGGTAAAATTCATCCATGGTTTGATTTGATTATGAGCTAGAATGGATAGGTTACAAAAGTTTAGCCAATGTCGCTCATATTTCCGTTTGCTCAATGTCATTTAATAATGTCGATTCATTGAAATTTTATCCGAGTTCTCATTGGATAATAACATTCATATAAACTCAAGTTTATCCGCAGTATTTTTTTTCTCGGGATGTAGCCTGCCTCACAGGCCTTATGGTCGTGTTTATTAACTTTTATTGCTTGATTCATTTTAAGGCGCTATTGACGTCCAATACTCACTTATTTTAGTTTAGCCGTAAAAACTAAAATAAGTAAATATGGGACGTCAATATCGCCTTAAAGGGAATCAAGCAATAAAAGTGAATAAACCCATAAGGCCTGTGAGACAGGCTACTCAGGATGTAATGTTACAGAGAGGTAATATGAGTGGTGGATTGATTGGTCCGGCGTGTCACGCTGAATGTGCGATACTTGGTGTTACTACTAGAGAATCTGGGTCCTCCCCACGAACATTTTTCGAAATAGATGCGTTTCCTGGGTATCTTACTATTTTTTATAGATAATACATTGTAAAAATTGAGTATTTTCAAGTTCAATTGATAATTTCCAAACTCAAAAAGGCGGATACCACCTACAGATCCGCGCGTGGTATTGGTATTTGTTACAACCGAATGCTACCAATGATCCAAGATGTATTATCGTTTGAGAAAAGTCAACAATACTGATTTTGAAATCAACTTCCCTATATTAATGTAACATCCTTTAGGAAAGCAATTAGTAAAAATGATTAAAAAAAATATAGAGACGTCCATAAACTCCATGGACTATACATCTTGCACGGATTATAAATGTTTATATAAATGAAAGTAATGCATACGTATCACTTTTTTGTGAAATACAAATTATCATCAGTGGCTCTTGGAAGAAACATTGTATCATTTGCACTCCAAGGTCGTCTTAATAACCATTAGAGAAAAATCAGGGTTTTTTTTGAGAAAATTACGTTTTAAGTATTATATTTATGATGTTCATGTAATGACCCAACCGGATTATGTTGTAATATTTATTATTTTACCTATCTGTAAAGAATAATTTGAAAAATCACTTACAGTTTTACCGGAAAACTTAGATTTGTAACAGCTCTTCAGGCCGATTTAGATAGAGAATTTGTTGAAATCTTAGGCTTTTGGCTGTGCCAAGCTCGGTTAATACTTACTCGTAAACTACCGTATTTTTTTTGTTCGTGCAGGCCCAAACGGATTCTTGGAGGGAATTTAATGAATTTGAATCTGATATAAAACTTGGTATGATTGGTTGGGTAGTTTTAACGGGAAAATATAAAACATAATCAATCAAAAATTCGCTGTTATCGGCTATAGAAATTAACTACTACGCAGCAGAGTGATGTTACCTTGGTTTGGTGAGTTCGGATAGCAAATGATAAAAATTGGTGAAAACGTTTCCATACGAAACTGTTACGCACGCGTATAGAAAGGCGAGTGTAGAGACGCAAGCTGTGGACGCGCCTATTTGTTAATATCGCATGCGCGCGTTGTGCGTCTCTTACGCGCCTCTCTGTATGCGGCCATAACAGTTTGTGCCTTTTCGTGGTGTCGGCGAAGATATGCCTACCTGACCCGTTGAAAAACTTTCGTTTTCATCGGCCGAGTACGTTCCCGCGGTGACCTTGAGTATCTGGGGAAATGTATACTTGCGGAGAACATCCTTCAGACTATAGGACTGCCTAGACCACTTGATGTCCTCTACTTTGGACATGGTTTACCTAGTACGGCAAGTTACGATGTATGCCCCTAAATAGAAAAAAAAATAAATAAATCATAAATATAAGCATAAAATCTATTAAGATAAAGCACAATGAATTTATCACAAATTAATTTTAATCTGGATATTTTTGGAAAAAAATGCTTATCATCATCATCATCATCATCATTACCATCATCATTATCATCAACATCAACGTCATCATAGTCGTCATCTTCATCATCATCATCAAAAACAAGTAGATTTTTTTTCTTACTTTCATCAGATTATTGTATTGTAAAATAATATATATTGTATAAATAAAATAAACTTGAACTTGAACTTAAGTGGAAGTCACTGCAAAGTGTTCGACCAAACATTGTTGTCGACGTTAAGCCGTTGGTCCCGTGTACAATATGACTCATGTTCACGTTAAAGAACTCAGTACACTCTTTGAAAATAGTAGGAGAATGGCTCCCGGTATACTGGCCAATCAGAAAATCTCCACTGGAAATATATCCAAACCAAGCAATTAATAACGCAATCTTCAGTCAATTTTAATTTAAATGATATGAGGCATTGTTTTAAATGAATTTAAGATGAAAATATTATCAGAGTCGTTTGGAAATTTTTCTAGATAGACTTATTCTAATGTTTTCTATTGGATACAAGTTCTAAGCTGAGAGTGATAAATGGAAGGCCAGGAGTATAAGTAGGTACCTGTGAGGTACATATGAATGACAAATTGGATTATTACAATTTTAACACATGAATTTCTGTGATTTTCTGTGATTGGGGTAATATCAAGGAATGGTAATATGAAGCGCTTAATTACTGTAACTTGGCAAAAAGCACTAAGTATAATATAATATATGTGACATAGTCTACTGTTATTGTGTCAATTCAAACCAGGGAACAGTTAAATTACAACGTACCCCTCCTAACGTCTAGACCGTTTATTGACAGTAGTTTGAAAATGTCCCGTGTTGTTCTTTGCGATACTTACTACTGTATAGTGTTCTTCAAGTTATCCAAAAATTCATTTTTTTGAAGAAAACTCCCAAAATTAGGAAGATAAAATACATATAAACATTTATTATAATATTAGTACAATATATAGATTAAAATGCCATTTTAAGTTCATAATTGTATACAACATATATCATTATTAAAGATAGATTATCACAAATCTATGGTTTACACAACTGTGCTATTAATTTTAGATTCACCTTTAGACGTTTTTTGTATGTATTATATAAGAGAGAAATGGGGTATTTCTGTCGATATTTATCTTCATCTATCAATGAGAATTTTTTTACATGTCATGTTATGCTTTGATTCCCACGATTCGCAATTAAAAAGATGAATAAAGACAACATAATACTCTGGAGTAGGATTTATAAACAAGGAGTTGTGACAGGAAATCTGATTAGCCAAAATATTATCTTATAATTTTTAGTACTTAATTCAAAGCATGAAGCAATGTTGTTGATGCACAGTATTTAGGGATACCCAGAGTGCGGACATGAATAACTTAAATAATTTTATGCAAAGATACAGAGTTAGAGAAGTTTTCACATTGAGTACAACACCAAAATTAGAAGTGATGTTTCAGATATGAAGCTCAACTTCTGTGCTCGAAACCTGTTTACACACATCTGCACTTTGCAGTTAAAGAAAACTTTTTGAAATTGCCGCATGCGTTCCTCGGTTTGAGATTTTCTTTTTTACTATACATGCGGTCGTAAGATAAGATACAGATTTGGTAACTTTTGGTGTTTGCAGTACATATTCAACATATTTTTTACAGTTTTGGGTAAAATGGAAAATACCAAACATGTATACACAAAACGCACCTTAATTTACAGGGTTGCAGTTTACAAGTTAATTCAATGTTGCACACATGGGATAAAAATGATGTTATGATCTGTATTTAGACCTACAAATTGTTAAAGTAGCCCAGTTTGTTGTAGAGCCATTAATACCTTGATCGTTGTGATGGAGAAATACTTGATCCGAAACGTCATTACAGACTTAAAATGTGACCCATTTAGTTACTTTTCTACTAATCATAAAATAATTGTTCACTAACCTAAAATTACGTAAATATTCACATCTTAAAAGATTAAATTCCAATAATGTTATAACAAATCAGGAAGATAATTATTAAAATCACATAGATTCATCCAAAATATTGCCTTTCGTGGTTGTACTTGAAATGACGTGAGAATATGGTCTGAAGTATTTGCATTACTTTCCGCCACAGTGATCGAAATCATTCATCCGACCAGACAATATACCACAACTATTGTTGTTGCTCAAACAACCTAACCAGCATTATCATTGAAACTCCTAAGCAAAATATTCAGATTCATATTAATGGATCCTTACGGGGAGAAACGGTGCATAGTCACCGTAGTGACGTCTAAGTTTCAAATTATGATTAGGCCTAAAAGAAGTTATGCGCAATATGAAAACAGTCTGTGCGCAATTTGTGATGACCTGCGCAATGGAGGTTGAATGAGCTTTTCTCAGAAAATGGTACTATCAGCAACCTGGATTGTTGAGAAGTTGATATATCATTGATCTGGATAGCTTCACAGAACTTTTCGAAGTGTTCAAGCGTATCTCTCAGTACATTATATACGTCAGGTCGTACAAGAATTACACCGTTGACGTGGTTGTCATAATATTGACAGTTTCTTGACGCTATATGTATTGATACTATTCCTATAATAAATAATGTATAACTTAGTTTAAATAACCAAATTAAGCAGAATTTCTTATCATTTTAAGAACGGAATTGGATTTTTTACGTTAGTGCAGTACTTGAAATGGTCAGTGACGCCACAGAGGCACAGACTGTCACACGCGCGCACTGAAACGCGCGTGAAAATACGCAAAGACGCAGTGATTAACAATAAGCCATTTCACGTTTTCAACTGCGCATGTGCAATATTACGGTCAAGTCATAAAACGACGCGCGGCAATATTATTTTCCTTGGCTAATCCACGCGCGTCGCTTTATGACTTGACCCCAATCTTGCATATGCGCAGTTGAAACCGTGAAATTGCTTATTAGGAACTGGTCCAAAGTTTGTCTAAACGCGCGCGTAAGTGTGTGTGTTCCTTCGTGGTTTCACTGAGGATGAAATATACGAAAGAATAAAAAAAATATATTAAAATAATAATAAATACAATCTTTTTCTAATCTTTTATTTTATAGGAATTCAAAATTTATTGAAATTTAATAAATAGGCTAATATCGATTGCACAACACAGATGTTTCCACTCGTAATCTCGGCGATTATGATATTATAATGGACGGCTGGTAAATAAATATCTTGTATACAAATACAAAGCAATTGGCATACATTAAACATCTACGTACCATATTACGACGTATAGATAAGTTGACCTGTACTTAGGTATCGAGTAATACTGTAGGCCAAATGCAATCGATTGAAATTATTGTAATCATTTACTGATGCATGGTGCATGGGGGACATTTGATTTTATTTGATGTGATTTTTTTGGTGTTATAGAACCCCAAGTATAACCCACGAAAGTCCGAAATGGACTTATTTCCAGTGGGGTCCTTCTGGTGGTGATTGGGCAGTACGCCGGGAGACAATCCTCTTCTTCGAAGAGTGCACTGCGTTCTTTAACGTGCACATGAGCCATGTTGTACACGGGACCAACGGCTTAACGTGTCATCCGAAAGACGGTACGCTGGTAACTTGAATTTCGACCCTCCAGCGGATTCACAAGGAGAGTGGCGATGTGTTGAATCGAACCATGGACCAGCTGGTCATAGTTCAGCGCACAGCACAGTGATTTTCATCAGCTAAACCTACTGAGCTAAGTGTCACTCTCCCTGGAATTACTTTGCCCAACCCCACCCCACCCATTTCCAAACAAAGTGACCACATAGGCTATACTATTTTTTAACAGTGAACCACTCTATAGAATGGTGTTAGTATGATATGTCGCAGTTCTGAAAATTGACTACATATCATACCTTCCAGCTCTAATGATATATGTAGGCCACCGCTTTTTAACTTTTTGGGTTACTTTGGAGGGGGTTATTATTATTAACTTTTGGGAGATGTTTCTAATAAAGTGCAGTAGGGGTTACTAATAGAGTAGTGGGTTACTATATTAGAAGTTTTACAGCAACTGCAATCGAACAACATGTTTTGCTTGTAAAATAAATTATATAAAAATGGAGCATTTAAAGAAAGGAGGACTTATATCGTAGTTTTAACGTGATCGTGTTGCAATTCATTGTCATTTAAAAATGCAGAAGCGAACAGAATAAAGTGAAATATCATTCGTTTGGAAATAGGCTATACACCTAAAACTGTCTTTGCGACAGCTTTTCAATTCAAATAGATCGACAATAAATCTTATGTTTGCAATTAAATGTAAGGTAAAACGGTAGTTAATACAAACACCGAGATATCTAAGAAGATCCATTGTAGTTTACACAACATGTGTTTTCACCTGACTGATTTTATTCCATTTCACACCCGAAGAATCTGACAAGAGACAGTGAAAGATCATGTTTCAATAACTGTATACCTGTTGTATTTATAATATTTGAATGAATGTCTCATTTAGGAGGCTATTACAACAGTTAATGTATTGTGTTTTGGGGTTAAGCTTATTCTTCCGTTAATAAAACAAAAAATGATCCGAGGTTGCATGTAATTGTGAGAAAATCAAAATTCTTGAATGATTACTGAACAATAGCTATTGTGTGAAAACCATAGATTTACCGCTAGATAGTGAACTTCCACAGAATTGATAGCCCTAAGTTCAATTTCATGTAAGTGCCTACTATTTCGGAATCCAGCCAATCAAATCGTGTTACGTTCTAAGACTGTTGCTATGTCGAAATTGCGCACGCGCAATCTTTTATAGAAGTTCCAAATTTATCAATAAATGCAAGTAAATTTA